>JASSUY010056031.1:0-92352 GCA_032466535.1 Forpus xanthops
TGCTGAGGCGTTGGCACAGGGTGCCCAGAGAAGCTGTGGCTGCCCCATCTCTGGCAATATTCAAGTCCATGTTGGATGGGGCTCGGAGCAATCTGGTCTAGTGGAAGGTGTCCCTGCCTGTGGCAAGGGGCTGGAACTGGATGAGCTTTAAGATCCCTTCCAATGTGAACATTTCTATGGTTCTATGCATAATCCTCATGACTGGCCAAGTACAGCCAAGTTTTTAAACTAAACTATTGTGTAACTGAGTCATTATTCATGTAACCTGAGGAGGAAATGAATTAACCACTGAAATCAGAACATGCATATTCCAAAACACAAATTTATCAGAAGAGAAAGACATTCCAACTTTTGCTATGGGAAGATTAGATAATTTGTTTAATGTTTGCTATATAATAGACCTTCCAGATCTGTTTAATGTGTGCTTTTAATGACTTTTATTATTCTTGAAGGACGTAAAGAACTGCTGGAGAAATCTATTGACACTCACAGGAAAAAAAAGTCTGCATAAATTTAACTTTATATTGGTTTAAGCTTAATAAGATAGCTTCTTAAGGCCAACTAGTACACCATTTCTGAAAGAAGGAGGAAAATAGGTACTGAAGGAGTAAGGAAGCAAGATGTCAAAACTTTCTAGCCAAAAAGAGATTGGAAAGTCACACTTAGAAAGTATTGAACAGAGCATAGAAAGGATTGGGAATTCAATGCTGATGAGTTTATGGGCTGGACAGTTTGAGATCTTATCTGCAAGCAAATACAGTAAAATTGTTTAAAAGAATTAATTTCTCTGTGAAAATTATTTTTATGGGGTTTAGTAAATATGCAAAAAAATTGGAATAAAATTCCTAGCTAATTTATACAGTTTGATCTTTTTTTGAAACTGACAAAAATGCCAAGGAATATGTAGTTTTTTTTTTTCTAACAAAATACTTCACTTTTTACCCCTTGTACAAGAAATCAGAGTTTGCAGTGTGCCACATCATTGCTTCAGTCCTACCTGGATTTCACTAATTCATCTATATGCAGGTTCTGTTTTAGAGCAGTTCTAAAAATCTGGTAATAAATCTAATAATGAAATCTACTGCTGAACTTGCATTCCAGATTACCAGAATGCACCAAAATCAGATCATTAATCTAAAATGACAAGAGGTTAAAAAGGCCTTGAAACTTTCTTTGCTTTGAGTAAGAAACAATGGGTTTCATTCCAGCTAGCCCTCTCAGCTATGAAGTATTAGTTCTCTAGTCTAAGATAATTAATAGTCAACATACCCATGGAAGAATGTTCCCTGAAGCTGCAAAGTGATGTACTTTCTATGAAATAGAGATTTGTTCTTGCTGTACTTCCTTTTGTATGCTATTGGAAGGAGAAACTGTTACAGTCAAAATTTTCTAGTATCATGTGCCATGGTTCCAAGTTTTCCAGGCAATTGGTTGTAGTTGGGAGTAGCTGCTTTGTCCCAGTTTCTCACCTTTTACTCAGCTGAAGCTCCTGAAGATCCTCGTAACTTTTAGCACAAAAACTGGGGGATATAGATCAGTGATTTCCTGTTGTCTCTGTTGGTATTTATAACTTACTTGAAGGATGCCAAATTTCTCTTGCATCTGAGAAATGACAAAATATAAACTATTCAATTTGATTGCAGTTTGTGACTTTTCATTTGAAATTGGATGAGGGCATATGTGTTAATTAGATGTCAGTAAAAATGTGAATGCAGAATTACACTCATGCTGTCAGTTATTGCCAGTGACACAAGGAATTCTCATTTACACTTCTTGTACACTGGTAATTGGGTCCACTATTTAGTTTTGAATTAGTTTAAAAAGGGATGAAATACTTTTCACTGTTTGTTTTCTTTTCCCCCCTCCCGTTGTTGCTGTTCACTGTTTGCATGCTTTTAATTGTAAAACATGCTGTAGAAGGAGTTTTTCTTCTTAGCACTGCTGTCCTATTTTCCCCATGATATCCTCGGGGGATCTAACATGAGTTTATAAGTAAGTCCATTTTTTCTCAACTGACAGAACAAATGTTCAGATGCTTTAAAATTTAAAGAGCAAAATGTAGGGATGGGTAAATGAGTTCAGAAGAGGTTAGAAATTCCCAATTCAAATCAACTAATCTTCTTTTTGTTTGTTTACTTCTTAGTTGGTTTAGTTTGCTTTTCATTTCATATAATAATGTTCCATTTGGAGAGAGGGGCATTCCCAATATCCTTCATTATATCTAAAAGGAAAGACCTTCACGTGTCACCAAGGACTTGTAACCCACATGGAGAATTAGTTGTGAACTTTGCTAGTGAATGCACCTATGTGCATAAGGACTTTTGCATGAAAATTATTTGAATGGCATGCAATTTAATGTTCATTATTATTTATGAGCTAACATAGTTACTCTGTGTATATTAAAGGATATTCTCCTTTTCAGGGACATTTCCTATGTAAAAAGAGACACTTGAGAGCTGCCATAGTAGAGTTTAATTCAAGGAAGTCCAAACATAAGTTGCTAGGGGTATTTTTACATGTATTTTCAGTTCACTTTTTAATAGCTTATATAGAAAATACATGATGAGAGACAGTGTCGTTGAAGATCAGCATTGTGTTGTGCCTAAGGGTTGACTCCTTATCACGAAATCCATGTTCTTGTGTGGAGTAACTTGAAATTTGCAGCAGGTGGCATTTATTGACTCAAAATTGGTGTGATTTGGGGGATAGAAAGCAGCGAAGACACAGTCTTTTGAGGCTGATATTTTGCTGAGTGTTAGGTCTTAACTTTGTTGTATCCATCAAGACTCACTATGGTTCTTAGGTCTCCCGATCCTTTTGGCGGCCTGGCAACGATCCCACCTAGAAATCAGCGTTTACCAAAGCGAGCTGTCGAGGATTCAGTCCGTGCCATGACGATCTATGGTGCGTTTGGGATTCCCTGTCCAGCCGTAGCTGCTCCCTGGCTGCAGGTGCGTGATGGCTGCGGAGAGGTGGACAAACAGCAGCAGAACAATCAGCAAGTCCTTCGCATCACCTGAGTGCTCCGCACCGCAGCTGTGTCCAGGCTCCATGCAGGATTCCCCTCCCTCTGCTAGAGATTTGTGCTCCCTGCTCCCACCCCGCGCTCGGATCTCCTCATGGGTCGAGCCTGACGCCTTCTGTTCCTTTTAGGAAATCGATGTGGCGGTCCAAGTTTCTCACTTCTCGAGGTGGCTGAGCAGCCGGACACCTCTCCGGGCCGCGGGGACTGCCCCAGCCCTCCGAAAATGCGCTTATCCCGGCGGCGCGCCCCTCGCCCCGTTCCTTCCGCGGAGCTCTAGCGGCAAGCGGAGCCGGTAGCGCCGGGGCCGCCTCTCCCTCAGCCGCGGTTCGACCCTCCCGGCGGCGGGAGCTGCCGGTAAGCGCGGCGGCGGGCACCGACGGAAGGGCGGGAGGCGGCCCGGCCACTGAGGAGGGCGCTGCCTGTCTGAGCGCGGGGGGCGGCTCTCCGGTCCGGCTCCCCCTCCGCCCCGCACGCCCTCGGTACCGCGGCCCCGGTGAGCCCGAGTGGCGGCGGTGGAGGCGGCGGTCGGGAGTGAGGGGAGCGGTGGCCCCGCTGCCCCCTCACCGCTTCCCGCCCTTTCCGCGGCAGGTAGGCACGGCCTGGGGTGTGGGTGCTGAGGTGGGTGCTGTGGCCGCCAAGTGGTGGGTATGGGGGGCACGGCTCTGCCCCGTCTGGGGGGTCCGTGGCTGCCCTACTCCTTGCAGGTGAAATGGGAGGTCAGGGGGTGTGTGGGGTTTGTCAAGGGAGCTTCCTGGAGCCCTGTGAAGCTGAGCTGTGTGCGAGCTCAGCCGCTTACTTCGGCGGCGGAGTTTCGTTACCTCAGCGGGGCGGGCAGCGGGGGTCGGCTGCGGGCAGGGGCATGGAACGCTCCTTGGGTGAAAGGCGCCTTCCCGCCCTTGTTGGGGATGGGAGCGGGGAGGCGGCCCGGTTGGGTGTGTGGTTGTGAGGACATGGCGGAGGGGAACGGGGGCGGTAAGGGGCGGACAGGCCGGTGAAGGAGGGAGCCCGGCTGTGAGGTAGCGGGCGGATGGCGGGCTGTGGGGGCACAAGTGCGCGGTGACTTGCACTGGAGGAGGAGGGCGGGAAGGGAGAAGTAAGCGAAGAAACTGGGACTGTTGAGCCTATCCTCGTGTTGTTTGCGTGACTGTGAGCAGCAGGATGGGGTAGAAGAAGGGAAGGGGATCCGAGCGTGGCCGGGGGTGGGACAGAGCTTCCTGAGGGCCCATGGAGCTGTAACAGTCGGTGTTGGTGCGCTTAGTGAAGCACCTGTGTAAGTAGGCCTCGCTGTTTAACACAGAGGTCACAAAACCTCCTGCAAGTAACTGAAAGCACCAGTGGATTTATTTTCCTGAAAGTTTTTACATCCTTTCCTTATTTAGATCTTTTGTCCTTTCCTGTGGTCTTGGCTCTGTCGAGCTTCTCTCAGAATAACCTGCCTTGTTGAAGGGAGCCTCTGTCAGGGGAAGAGGTCCTCCAAAACAAAAGCTATCTTTGTTTAAAGCTATTTGTGGATCAAGGTTGTGACTTAACTGTGAAATAACATGATTTTTCTTTGCTCATATTAAAACCACAGTAACACATTGAAATAATAAAAGTCTTGGTAACTAGGTTGAAATGCAGTTCAGTAGTGTGGGACTTTAATGTAGGTTTTACAGTGCCTCATCTCTCTTGTGAATAAATATATAATTAGTGTTAGGTCTCTTTTGCAGCTTCTGTTTGAGTGTTTTATTTAAAGAAGTACTTGAGGGTAGAGATTGTAATTGATAATGCTTTTATTCTTTCCCACTTCCTCCCTGAGCTCCGTAGCTCTCTCTTTAGGTGTTTGTTTGTTATGGTATGTGATGTTATTTTATTGGTACTGGATATTATATCAAAACCTGTGGTGAGAGGATTAGATTTCCTGTGGACCTATCTGCATTAGACTTGTGATTGCCTAATTGCCCATGATTGTGAAGAATGAGAATCTGTAAACAACTCTCAGGCTCAGTAAGGTGTTGATGAGCAGTGCACCTTCTGTCTCCAGTGGGAAACTGGGAGCAGTTCCACATCCACTGGCTTGTGTGTGGTAGGAGACAGCAAAAAATGGGTTAAGTGTGGATCCACTCTTTATAGCCTTCTGTTCTGCTTAACAGTTGCAGTTACAACTAGTGAACTGAAGTACCTGCTGCTAAATTTATGGTTCTGTTGCTGGATACCACAGTAAGATTTTTCAGGCTTGAATATGGTTGTGAGTGGAAGTTTGCAGGTCCTCAGCATCTCTGAAATGTGCTGAGTTTTAAACAGATACCTGTATGCATTTCATAGCTGCAAGGCACTGAAGTCCCAGCTGTCCCTGTGGATGTCATAGGACATTAACTTTGCTCATCTCTTCTATATTAAAAATCCAAGCACTCCAGTTAGGCCAAATATGTTAATCCCTCAGAAATCAATTGAGAGCACAAACCACAAGCAGAGTTTAGGGAAACAGATGTCATCACTGCGCAGGGGATGACCAGGTTAGGAGAAGCACTCCTGGTCATGTAGAAGCAGGCAAAATGCCCTCAAAAGGCCCTTGCTGAATAGGGGCAATGCTTTTCCCAGTCCCGAATTTCATGGCCCGTTTGACCTTATGAGGAAAGGTATGAACTTTACCAAGGCATTTGCAGTGATTTTCTGCAGTGCCTCCAAACAACAGGTATTTTTTTTTCTAGCCACAGTTGGTCTGATGGTTTAGAAGAATTAAACCAGGAATTAAACCAAGAGTTGAGTTAACTGGGCTTGAATCCTGGCCAAATGCAGCCTTATTCCTAGGAACCTTTAGCAGGTGTGTTACTGTAAACTAGAATTAAGAGCCCATGAAGATACACTTGAGGGTCAGGGCCACCTGAGATATCTTTTTTTTTGATTCTGACTAGATCTTTTGATAGCACTTGTTTTATCCCACAGTACTCTGGCATTCCCCTGCTAAGTCCAGATAAAAACAATGTTTAATTCTTTCATGTTGATTATCCCCTGCTTCCATCCTAGCTTTTCTCTTTTTCCCTACACTTGTGCTCCCTTCTCTCTCAGCTGAGGTTATTCAAGCTTTCTGCTTTCCTGTAGCTTAGGAATTTCTCAGATACTGTATCCCATGAGTTGCTTCCTAGATCTTTCACTCAGCAATAGCCTTGTCTCTTTCTCACTGTGTGCTGCTCATAGCTGGCAGCCACAGCACTTGCTGGGTAATTTGAGTCTTGGAAATCACACTTCTCTTTGTGCTGTGTTCCTGGAGTGGGTGGTCCTGTGGCTTTGCCCCTTTAGGATGTACCTCACTCAGGTAAGGTGTCTTTAGGGTATTTGGGATGTGAGAAAGGCAGAGGGCTGAGAGGTGTGGTGTTCTTCCTCCAGATCAGCTGAGAGCAGTCTGAAGAGGGGAAAGTGAATTATGCAAGAGACTGCAATGGCTTGATCAAATTTCTGTCTTAAGTTTCATTGGCAGACTCCAGTTTCACTGCATCTGGGGTCAGATTGTTATGTTCGGGAGTTTAGTAAGCGTTTGCTGTGAACCAGAACTGTGAGTTTCTAGAGAAGCCCCTCAGAGCCCCAGGGTGACGTACATCTTCCCATCAAACTAGTTTTCTATTAATTAAAAAAGTATGCACCCTAGATAATGTGAACTTTTTGTAAGGATAGTAGAGACAAGTTATTTATTTTCAGCCTTCTAATATTTTTTTTGACCTTTGCTTATTTATTCTGTGTTAGTTATAACTATCTCTTGCATATCTGAAGCACCTTTGCTGAAACCTACAGGAGGATCATTTCTCTATTTTCTAACTTCTCAATCTTGTCTTAATCAAGAATGTAAATATATGCATAATGCTTTGCATGTCATTAACTTCAGCAAAACACTGTCATGCTAAAGTCAATGTTTTTTTGAATCTAATTTTCCTGCTTGCCTGACAAGCAGCACCTGGAATTCACAAGCCAAGAATTCAGAGAATAGATCTATACTGTAAACAGTATTTGCTGTTTACTTTCTGCATTTTTTTCAGTTCAGCCAGGGAAAAATAACTTAAAAATAAGGTGATGGTGATTTTTTTCTAGCTAGTTTCTACCTTCAGTCTTTATACTTCAATAAAAAGCTTCATTGCTGCTTTAAAAATAGAAGGAGTTAGCCATGGTATTTACTTACACTCAACTTGCCAGCAGTGATCTAGTTGTGATCATTCATGAGCACAGCATTAACACATTCCAGAAGTTTCAGGGAAAAGACATACACCTGTGGATAGAAACTTGCAGATTTAGAATAAGAGAGGGAAGCCAAGAGAAAATAGTGTGGTTGGAGTTAGGGTAGCAGTGTAGCTGACCCTGGAATTCAGTTTCCCTAGCACAGAGCTTTGTGTCTGAACTGAGATATCAGGCTTGTGAGGCTCTGTGTGGAGCAATCAGTAGACAAGGATACGACACAGGCGCTTTGCCAGCAGTTTACACAAGTGTTTTTGCTTGATGTCAGGGATGCTGAGAATAAAAAAGCTTGGGTTTTCACTCTGTTGTGGAGATGATTGTCACTGACATGTTGGAGATGCTGAGTATATGTATTTGACACAGTTTTCCCTTTAAGAATAAGGAGATGAGATTTAATTAGTGTTAAAAACCTGGGATCTGGAATGAGTCCTTGGCCCAGAACTCGGGTCTTGTTTTAATAGGCTGTCTTTTAGTCAGCCAGTCTGTAAGCCAGCACAGGGTTACTTTGGCTCAGATGCTACAGCGTGTAAGGGCTGTCCCTATCTGAAAGTCTGAAAACAGGATTATGAGCAGTACTGCAAGTACTGTGTGCTGCTGGAGTGCATTATCCTGTTGGTAAGAAGTGTACAGTCAGACCCCTTAGGAGCAAACCATAAGTTCCACTGTTACTGATGATTTAATACAGCAGCTTTAACATCTCCTTTCTTCCAGGAAGGAGGGAAAAATGGTGTGCAACACTTCTGTTGATACAAATAAAGACCTACTTCTAAATGGTGAGATTAAACATAAGGGAAACTGTGAATCAGATTTAAATTCAAATTAGATTTGAAAAAGTGTTTTGATTTCTTTGCTGTGACACATTTAGCATATGCTTCTGTCTGATCTCTGAGATACGGTAGCTGTATTTCATGCTCAACATTGTTTCTATGTTAGAAGGGAGCAATATATGATCTTTCAGTTAAAATAATCCAAACAAACCCTTTCTTTGGAAGCCAGCCAGGCTGCTATGTCTTTTTGATTGAAAAAAGCAGGGAAGAGCAGTGCGCCCGTATCCACTCCTGGGCATGTGTTGATGTGGTGTGTTAGGGGTCTATGGTAGCGTATGGGTAAATCTGCCATGCACTCAGCTGCATGAGAGGGCTGTGGGTATCTCAATAGCTATGTATGTGTGAACAGCTAGGTGCTTAATGAGGGGATGCAATAAGTGTTGTGCCAACACTTCCTTAGAGGCACCAGAGATCATGCCTTTACAGTTGTAAAATAGGCCAGTGGCTGTTGTCCATCCCTGAAGCCAAATGGGAGGGCACAGCTCCTTCTTGCACTTCCTGAGCTTGCTTCCTTTCCAAAATGGAGTGGCAGTGACCAGACTGTCATTCTCCTGAAATTCTTACTGCACTTTCATGTATAAGGGTTTGTCATATGTAATTGATTTAGACTCTTTCATTCCTACATTTGGATTGTAAATGTAGAGACATTTACTAGATCTAGGTTTTGGTACCAGTTTTATACTTAGCTGTGTCTACCGGCTCTTCCTTGCAATATCAGATTCATAGACACACATGCTTTTTGTTTAATTAAACTTCACTAACAAAATATCAGCTGAGAGAATACCTGACAAAATCTGAGAATTGTAATGAGGTTTCAGTTGTTATGGAAATACAGTTCAGAGACTAACAGCCTTTCAATTACAAACATTTATTCTGTCTCGGTTTTGAAAGTGAACCTCAGAAAACCAGTTAGTTAAATGGTATGTTTATGTTCAACATAGAGACTGTGAAGCTGTGAAACTGTTTAAAGTTTAATCATCAGAGTATAACAGAGAGTATTTCCAACATCCTTAATCTAATTATCAAGATATTCCTTTAATTTCTGCTAGCACTGCAATATATTAAATCATCCAGCCATTCCACCATCATGACTTTTACCTGGGGATGTGAGAAGAGGCTGTGTATCTTGAACAGCTGGTGACTTCTGGATGTCATCCTTTGATGTTACAAAGTTTCAGACAGGGAGAGAGCTGTCACTAATGGGTTGTACCATCTGGGATGAAGACCTGCTAAAGTACTGAGACTGAAGAAGTGGAGCTGAAAAAAAAGGGAAAAAAAAAAAGACAACAGGTATTAAAGGAGAAGTAGGGATGGAGAGAAACTGAAGAGTGAACCCTTTCACAGTTAAGGTGTTATATTATGTTAATCATAACCAGGGAGAATGTATTTGCTGGCATTAATGTGGGACATATAGGTAAAAGCAACTAGTGGAAAAGGCAAAAAGAAAAGTATTAGAAAAAGTCCTTAAAATGTCACTTACTTAATGCTGCTGGTAAAATAATCTTGCTGGTAGAAACTAATGTCTCCATAAGAAATTTAAAGTTCTTTCCCAAATTTAGCTTCTTGCCCACCCTTTGGCTTTCTGCATTTCTGATTGAAGAAACTGAGCACCAGGTTCATCAAACAGTAAAATTTGTAGTTAGCCAAATTTGTAGATGGGAGTCTGTGGTGTTGTCTCGGGTGTGGAAGACTCAGTTACTTGTCCCTTCTTGGGAACCATTTTCAGTGTCACAACTTAGAGACTTTGTAGTAAGAAATCTGGACCAGTCTTGGTAGTTTAAGGTGTCTCTGATAGTGTGTTGTACACTGGCTCCAATCTAATTTTCACCTAAAATGTAGGCTGCAATTAAACTAGGCATATAATTAAATAATTTGCATTAAGATTTTTCTGGATACAAAATGCCTGTGCTCAGATCACATCAACCTATTTTAAAAGGAGGACTGAGTGCAGAAACTGATGTGCAGTAGGCATGTAGTGAACCCCACTGATGTTCCTTATAGATGTGTTTTTAAAGCAGCTCTTAGAGTGGGTGAGCAACCTGGTCTAGTGAAAGGTGTCCTTGCCCATGACAGTGGCTTGAAACTAGATGAGCTTTAAGGTCCCTTCCAACCCAAACCAGTCTATGATTCTGTATGGGTGTGTGTTGCATTTCATAGCAGTATTCGAGTATCTGAAGGGGACCTATAGGGATGCTGGGGAGGAGCTCTTCATGAGGGATTGTAGTGAGAGGACCAAGGGGTAACGGGTTCAAACTTAAAACGGGGAAGTTTAGATTGGATCTGAGGAAGAAATTCTTTACTGTAAGGGTGGTGAGACACTGGAATGGGTTGCCCAGGGAAGTTGTGAATGCTCCATCATTGTGAATGCTCCACTGCTGACGGTGTTCAAGGCCGGGTTGGACATAGTCTTGGGTGGCATGGCTTAGTGGGAGGTGTCCCTGCCCATAGCAGGGGGGCTGAAACTAGATGATCTTAAGGTCCTTTCCAACCCTAACTGTTCTATGATTCTGTGATTTCAGTTAAAACTCGCATTTTGATTAAAATTGTATATTAACATTTTCCCATTTCAGCACTATTTCCATATATTTTATTGAGCGCTGTAACATACAGACCTTTTCTTCAGTTATTCAAAAGACTGCAGTGACTTCCTCCACAATAGAATGCTGTTTGTGAAGTTATGAAACCCAATGGATTCCCACCTGAGTTGTGCCCACTGCCATGCTGCAGACAGGGAGGAGGGATTGGATACCTGCTGCAACCGCTCTCCTCATCTCTGGAGACTTTCAGAAAACCTGATCTGAAAAAAATGGTGCATAATAAAACTTGTACCACTTGCCAGCCTTTGGGTTACTCCCAGGACATGTCCTTAAGAGCTTCCATGTTAGCAGTAAGAGTAAATTTTAATCTGGCAGGTAACTGAGCTGTGGAAATCTTCTGCTAGCTCTCTTAGAGCAGCGGCTTTCCCATTAAGTTCCCCTTAGAGCATGTCATAGCTGTAGGAAGCTCAGTAATCTGGACCATATTTTACTGTAGTGTGTATACACGTCTGTAGTCATTATTTCTGAAAATAGATTTTTAAGTACACTATAAATGATTGTAGCTGTATGAAATGTTATGTCTCAAATTCATAGAACAGAGTTGAAAAGGACATTCAGATCATCCAAGTCCAACCCCTTGCTGTGGGCAGGGACACCTTGCACTAAGCTATGTCACCCAAGGCTCTGTCCCACCCAGACTTGAGCACCACCAGGGATGGAGCATTCACAACTTCCTCTTAAATGGTATCTATTCAATTAGGCAGTGTTCTCATAGGACATGGCTTTGGTGCAGTATATTGTTACCAGTTTTGTTATTATGCATTACTTTAATAAGACTGCAGAATGATCCTACCAGGAGGGTAGTGGACTGTACTATTTGTATCTTTTCCAGAAAATGCTAAGGATTTTCTGAAGGATATTACAGCCTGAAAAACCTAAGCAAGAGGATGGTACCTTTTCCTACTAGTGATAGTTGCATGTTCTTTGTTATCCATTGCTTCTTCCTAGGAGTAATAAAACCAAACGTGTCTGGTGGACAGTTAACTTTTGTTAACTTTGTATTTTTCACTAAGAATGTTTCATAGTAACTCCCAGAAGCTAGGATTTCTGTGAGAGCAGCAGAAGTTGATGTGCATCCAGAGACCTTATTTAGCTCAGTCATAGCCTGTTTCCTATCACAAACTGATAATGCTGTTCAGATTAGACTTGCAAAGGTTGAAAAGTTTAGAATTAGATGACAATGCTTTATGATAGACAAGGCTTGTCTGCCTGTCTAATGCAGTCAGTTGCAGTTTATAAGCATGTAATTCCTATGAGAATCAGCCAGGTGTGTCAGCTGTGGATTCCTAAGAGGGGGGATATAGATGAGGACTTGGAGAGACACTTTTTTGCTTTTTCGACTGTTCTGTCATAATGAAGCAGGGCCAGGAGCCATGGAAAAATTGTGGCCAGCACTTGAATGACTTAAAGGGTTTTATTGCTCTGAAATCCCTACAATTAAGGGTTGGGCTTGTTTCCCCTGACTTCATTGGTTTAAGTGCCTTCAGTGATGAATAGAGAAGGATCCTTCTACCGGATCCTTGTTCCATGTAGCTCAGCCATCTCTGCAAGAATGAGTTTCTCTTTCTTGCTTGAGCTCACAGGGGTGGCTGCTTGGCAGGTACAGTAGACATGGCTTCTCTGTCCCATAAAAGTCTATGTTTGTACTCTGGTGACCCTTTGGCTTGAGGAGAGGATCCAAGGAGCTTTCAGGTTGGAAGGCTGGCTGCTCTGCTCACCATCGTCTTCTCTCTAAAATGGGTCTGAAACCTGCTTTTGGGAAGTCAACAGCCTGCAGAAATTTAACGCTTTTCCCATTTCTCACTTTCAGTCCTGTGACACACACTTCGATCCATCCATTCCCCTGTGGAAAGCCCTAGGCCAGCAGGTTGGAGGAGCAGTCTGCAGACTCCCCTTTGTGAGCAACAGGAACAATTCTGCTCTTGGACCCGAGGCAAGGTCATCCAGTGAGGGAGAGGCACTCCATGTGAGGGAAGAGCGATCTCAAGGTCAGCATTAAATAACCTTACTGGCTTTTCAGACCACAAAATTTGTCTCACACCTCTGGGTGCTGTATTCCAGTTTTCCCTTGGCAGTAAGTCTGAGCTCCCCTATTGCTGTCCTCTGTGTAGTTACAGTTGTGTGAAGGATGAGAGATGGGGACAGGCAGCCGTCCCTCTCTTTCCTGCACTCTGACCTTAGTTTCAAGACTTCCCACAACTCCCACTGCTGCTGATAGTCACAAAATGCCCTCTTCACAGTTTGCCCTCTGATGTCTACCAGCTTACCAGCCTGTAGCAGAAGTGTTATGTATGCTTTGCAAATACCACAAGCACCACCTGCAAAACTGAACTGAACCTACCATTTCCATGTGATGAAACAGCATTACAGAAGGAAAACATGCCTTTTTTTTTCCTTTTTTTTAAATGCCTCTGCTGTGCGAACCAGAAAAGTGTGTGTCACCTTCTCATTTGCGTAGTATTTACCTGATAAACAAGGATTACCCCTAAACAGATATTTGAAACTGTCATCATAGAAGAATTTAGCTTTTGACAAATTCTATTTTTACTCTGTTTTTAGTTTTACAGTCAGATTTGGAAAGCAAGGGTTTTGTATCGCTGTGAATGCCACTTAGCTTGTCAGCTGTAAACTGAACGTGCAGAATAAACGGGATGTGAAATTTTTAGACTTCAAAACCATGGAAAACATATAAAGAACAAAAGTGTTTATGTACATTGAGATTCTCAGCTGGTGTCAGCAGCTCAGCTGAAATCGGTGCCACCTCAGACCTGACTTCAAAAGCACAAGTGTTAATGCAAAGAGCAGGCCCTCTGAAGCAGCCTTTAAATGCCACATGGAGGAAAATATGTCAAAGTGCCTAAAAGATCCATATTCAAAAAAATAGTCCAAGGTAGTATTTTGCTTTTTTACACTTCTCTTTCCTCTGTTTCCTTTCCTGATATATCCCAGTAACACCATATCGGTCATTTTTTCCCAAGAATGATATGTCCTGCAGAGCTGTGTGGTGGTAGTGCAGTGGCTCATACTCCGTGAAGCTGGATCATAGTGTATCACTGTTCCTTTGGTTTTTGATGGGATTATATTTCCAATCCCAGCTGTTTATATACAACAGTGTTCTTGTGTCCAATAGTGTTTCTGCCTTCCTTTCTGTTGAGGACATGAGCTTCATTTTTAATGAGATCCTGAAATACAAACCTTCTGTATGTTTGAAAGGCAGAAAAGAGAAGGTGGAACCTTTTTCACTGAACACTTAAACATTTTCTTGAAAATCTCCCTCCTGTGGTAATCTACCTACTTGGTCCAACTTTCTCTGATGTCAGTAAAGCTAGACTAAGCCTGAGGATTACTGTGGAACTTTCCTTACATGTGACTTCAGCCTGACAAAGAAGGTATAATACTGTATGAGGTTAAACTCGTCATACTACTTTTTCCTTCCCTTTCTGTAAAGCTGCCTTGCCTGCCAAACCAGATGGGACAAAAATACAGTGTCAGTTACACTGAATGTGGCAGTTCAGCAACATTTCTGGCTCTTGGTAATATGTTTGTAGCAGAAAATGTTTCTTTGTTCATCTTTACTGGTTTTATTCAGTGTGATGGAATATTATGTGGTATGAAATTACATGTAATAGTATATTCACTGTGTTCATATTTATTGATACCTATCATCTTTAACCTAAACTGAACACAGTATTGTACTGAGGTCCTCAAATATTGACATTTCCTTACTGGTCATCTAGAAGTGTACAATGGGCCTGTGAGGTGTAATCTAATGGTAATTTATACTGTGTTTTCAGTGTATTTGTTAACCCAAGCCTTGTTCCAGTGTTGCTGCAATTGTTCTTTTTTTCCCCTTTTAGCATTTGACTACAGCTGAATTGTTTTTGAAATTACTGCTTGATATTTCAGCTTCTCTCCAGTTCTGTGAACTCTCATTTTGCAAAATACTCATTAGTCTTTCTCTTTCTCTCTTTTGCTTGAACTAAATGGTAGCTGTAGCTTTTCGGTTTCGGAATTTGGGTTTGTTTTTTGTAAACAGTTTATTCTGGTGTAATCTCTCAGTAAGTGACAATAAATTATATTTCGGAAAGTTTGTAGAGCAGCATCATATATGCAAACTTTTGAATGTCATCTTAGAAAAGCATCTGTTCAACTAGTGACCGGCAGAGTGAACAAAATGACTTGTTTTCTAGATCTTTATTTATATGCCAGTTGGTTAAAAGATAAGGACTTCAGCTTTCCATGTAAATATTGTATCTTTCCTTAAGTAATACAGAAATTCTGCATTGCAGAATCAGATGCAAAACAACCAGAAAATGAAACACGATATGAAAATGAACAAAAATTATTTGAATTCCTGCTTTAGACTTGTTTTCCACTGAGCCTGTGGAATCGCATCAGTGGGAGAGCTTAGATCCCCTTGGGCACTTCTGGCTGATGCACAAGTTCCTGATTTCCTAAACATCTTACACTTCAGTGTGCTCAGTCTCTGTGCTTCACACACTGATTAATTTTATCAGTTCCTCACAAACTGTATACAAATATTGCTTAGATAGTTGCAAATATATACAAAAATGTTTGTGCTCCAGCAGCACCCAAGAGTGTTAAGAAGGTAGCATTTTATCTTGCTATGTACCTTCAAGAACTCAGTTTTACCTTGAAAACTGTCTGGCTAAAATTTAATGTGAAAATAGAACATAAAAACCAAAACAACAAGCTGAAACAACTCCCTAGTAATAGAACTGGAGCAAGTAATTGGTATATGCAGTTGTGCTATAATAAAACGTGGGCATAATTTTGTCAGTTCAAACCATGCTCATGCTCTTTCAAAACATTACTCAAAAGTAAATTTGCATTAACTACTTGAACACTATCAGGCATTAACCAAAACAAACATAACATTGAGGGGAATTTATTTGGGCTGCAACTGGCTGCAGGAAAACCCCTTTTTTGTATATTTTTGCTTCATGGCTATGTTGTATACTCAATACTTATGCCATGTGGAAGCCTGGGAGGCTGATGCAGTGGATATTACACCTTGTATACTACCTTCTGTGTGTAAGGGTTTCTTGGTTAATACTTTCGTTTCAGATTTCTTAGGGAGCTTGTAGAGTCTGTCACTGAACACTTGTAAGAGCAAGAGTTACGTGTTGGCGTATACCTGAGTTTACTTAACCTTGTTTAGGGGCAGAGAATGCACCAAACACCTTCTTGATTGCCCTGATTTGTGTGATATTTGAGCTGCCTCAAGAGGTCAGCTGAAAGCTTGCTGGTGTAAATAGTTTATGAAGCTGAGAAAGTGTAATAGAACTTATTATTCCTGAAGAAATGTATTCACTGTATGTTGCACAGTTTTTTTTGTTTTTTTTTTTCTGCTGCTGGTAATCATTTAATAATTTCTCTAAAATCTCTTCATTAATTCACCTGTCTATGAGGAAGACCAAAACCACTTCTTCATTAGTGAGAAGCATTTTGATGAAAGAACATCTGGCCCCATCCAGGGGGTGTGTCAATTCCTGCTCTAGTTTCTGGATGTGGATCCTTGAATTAATGCTCTGGCCTATAATGGGGACACGCCTTGAATTCAGGCTTTCTTATACAGGACAATATGTGACAAATACCTGGCAGGCTCATTGAATTCTAATGCTTTCAGAAGAGTCACTGAACTAGTTAAGGAATATTCTAGGTGCATCCCTCAGTTATTCAGTCATTGGTATCTTTTTCTCCGTTTCTCATCAGAAATCTAACAGGCAGTTAAAAGCAGAGGCTGTAAAACCCTTTACGACAGAGAAAGACAGGGCAGCTTTCACTCAAGGCTGAGGAGGGGTGGAAAGAGTAGGACTGGTTCGCTGGCAGAACAGTACTAGAGTTTGGGGAGACAAAAAGCAGTTAACCTGAGCGTCAAACTTTATCATCTTTTGAACTTTCTAGGTTTATTCTGACTCTAGCTGTGCCAGGAGAAGGGCTGGTGCGTACCTTATTTCAGGATGTTTGCATTAGACCTGGTTATAGGGATTGTCCTGATCACTGGTTTTATTTTAATAAGTAACAACTGGAGTATGTGGTAACTGTGTCCTTTATTTTAGTGCTGAATAGAGATGATCAGTGCTGTAGTAGGGGATTGGGTTATATAGGTTTGAGATAAGGAAAATAATGTACTTGAGGTTTAAGAGAATTATGGATAAACCCTTCAGAGTCTCATCTGAGTCATCACATTACATCATTTATGTACAGCTGTGTGGTCCTTCAACAGCAAAAAGGCCTCTCAGAGATGCCAGTGACATTGTTTATAACAGTTTATATAGTGCAGTCAATATAAGTAAAAGGTTGTTTTTTTTTTTTTTTTTTATTTTTAAAGTCTGTATTGGATGAGTATCTGACGCTGAGGGAAAGACCAAGAATAGAGTAAATATAGTGAGATGTGTTACAATTTGGCCTCTTAAGTGTTTGTGTTACAGCAGGTTCACTGAGGGCTCAATCATGTAGCCTGCATGCAGGGTAGCTACTTGGTGAATTGAAGTTGAGATTTGTTTTCTCAGTCTCTGGTGTCTGTGTGTCAGTTATGCCATGGAGGGATTGACTCTGTGCCAAGAAATACTTGCTGGTTTAAGATATTCAAGTCCTAATTTAAAAGAATAGTGGTGTTAATTTTTAGAGATCAGCTTTGTGTATGGCAAGAACAAAAAGGCCCTGAGAGAAGGGCTGAGGACAGTGTTTTTTTGCTATGCAAATACTTAGTGGGGCATAATTTTTTAATGCTGTATATCTCTGGGTCTTACATAGGTGGATGAGGTGCAAAGTGAAAATCAAGAAGCAATGGATTCAGCCTGAAACAGGAGAAGTTCAGATTAGATATAAGGAGGAAGTTCTTTATGGTGAGGGTGGTGAGGCCCTGGAACAGGTTGTTTAGAAAAGTGGTAAATGCTTCATCCCTGGCAGTGTTCAAGGCCAAGTTGGACAGAGTCATGAGGTGTCTCTGCCCATTGCAGGGAGGTTGGAACTATTTGAAAGTTAGAGAAAAATGGCTGTGCTTTCTTTTATTGCATTTATACTTTCTGTAGTCTAGAAAGATCTAAGTTTGTAAAAATTGAAACATTCATATTATCAGTAGGGATGCAGTGCTAAATAAATCCTCTGTGGAAATAATAGCTGGCTTTTTGTGAAGCAGATCCTTACTGGAAAATTCGAACAAATTGATGCCTGGTGTAAATGTGTGTGCAGTGTGTTATATGAAACGAGGGGTTTAGGTCTGTGGCTCAGATGCTTTGTTGGTTTTCATAAATGAAGTTCCACTAATGTGCTCAGTACCTCTGTGGTGACTCAGAACAGGGACGGGATTTATTGCTTCTTCACAGCACCCAGGTCAACAGATCTTAAATGCAATACTTCGTTAATAAACGGGCTAGGTCATCATCTGGGCATACACAGAGTGTCTGTCTAGGCACATAATTAGCACAGAGCCAAACAAGGCGCACTGAGATATCCACTGGGATGGGGATCGCACGATCCACGTGAAGGAAAAGCAACTGTGCTGCGGAGAGGTGGCTGGGTATGAAGTGCCTGTCAGAACCTGGTGCCGGTGCAACCAACAGCCTTACTACAGAGAGTAAACCCACTGATAGACCAATCCAAAGCCCATGTCATGGTATCAGTAGAGGCATGCAAACACAGGTAATGCTGTAACAGGGAGGATGTGTTTTACAAGTGGAATCAGCATGCTGCAGCTCTCACACAGGTACTTGAGTGGAGGCAGCTGGACTTTGGTGTCCTTTACATAAAATGTCAGAGGCTGCCTTTGGAGGGTTTTCTGTTCCTATTGTAATTCCTTCATCATGAAAATATCAGTGTATTTTCAGCAAAAGTAACTAAGCATTTGTTGTGGTTTAAGCCCAGCCATAACTCAGAACTACTCCCTCCCTTCCTCCCCCCTGCTCCTGGAGGGATGAGGAGGGGACTTGAAAGAATGTATCTCCCACAGGTTGAGATAAGGACAGTCCAGTAACTAAGGTATAACACAAACCACTGCTGCTGCCACTAGTAATAATGATAAGGGAAATAACAAGGGAAGAGAGTACAACTGCTCATCACCCACTGACTGATACCCAGCCAGACCAAGTAGTGACCTAACCCTTACGAGTAACTTCTCCCAGTTATATAATATACTGTGCATGATGTGCTGTGGTATGGAATACTTCTTTGGCTAGATTGGATCAGGTGTCTGTCTCTGCTTCCTCCTGGCTTACCCTCCTTCCTGGCAGAGCAGGAGGCTCAGAAAGTTCCTGATCAGAGTAAACATTGCTGAGCAGCAACTAAAAACATTGGTGTTATCAGTGCTGTTCCCAGGCTGAAAGTCAAAACCACAGCACTGCACCAGCTACTAAGAAGGAGAAAAAAATGGCTGCTACTGCAGAACCCAGGACAGTGTTGCATAATGTATTTGATTGGCATGTGTTTTATTAGTTTAACTGGAGATCTCCATTGAGATTTGTGTGCATCTGTCAGTTTTGTTCTCCTTTCTTCAGTCTCTTTATCAGAGAAGGCGTGTTTACCTGGGAACAGTGACTTCCCCTGGGATGATGGGTTGTTAATGAGTCTGAAAACTGATACCTGGTTGTTTTGAGCTGAGTTTGTGATCTTAATGCATTGTGTGCGTGTGGCTACCCAAAATGTGCAAGGGCGTTTGAATTTGTAAGTTGTGGAAAGCTTTTCTGTTCTTCCATTTGTTGTGCTTTCAGCTTCATGGAACCTTGTTTGTTTGTATCTATTCATAAGGGAAAGAGAATCTTATCCTAGAGTAAAACTGTTTGTAGAGACAATACGTTGTCTTTTAAACTGATGCCTGAGATCTGCTTCCGCTCTACATATCTGCTTTGTTAAAGCACATGGACATGTGTTGTAATATAAATGAGTGTAATCTTGTTGAATATGCTCCAATGTATATGGAGATAATCCTGTTCAGGCAGCTGGAGAACCTCATGGGAATGTTTTGTTGCTTGCTGTACATACTTTGTCTGTTAAATCTCATTCATGGTAAACTATGTTGTCATGGTTTAAGACTAGCTGGTAACTCAGAACCACACAGCTGCTCACTCACTCCATTTCTCCCCCTGCTCTCAGCGAGATGGGGAGGAGAATTGAAAGAATGTAAATCACACTGGTTGAGATAAGGACAGTCCAGTAACTGAAATATAATGCAAAGCTCCTGCTGCTACCACCAAAAATAATAAAGGGAGAGAATATAAACCTAAAAAGGGAAGGGAAATGTAGCAGTAAAGACAAGTGATGCCCAATACACTTGCTCACTACCTGTGGACCAATACCCAGCCCGATCTGGGCCTTGTGGGTGACTCCTCCCAGTTTCTGTACCGGGCTTGGTGTGCTGTGGTATGGAGTACCCCTTTGGCTAGTTTGGGTCAGTTGTCCTGTCTCTGCTTCCTCCTGGCTTTTTCTGCCCCTTCTCACTGGCAGAGCATGAGACTGAAAACTCTTTGATTGAGGTAAGCATTACTTAGCAGCAACTAAAACATTGGTGTGTTATCAGTGGTGTTCTCAAACTAAGGCCAAATCACAGCCCTGCACCAGCTGCTAAGGAGAAAAATGACTGTTACAGCTGAACTCAGGACATGTGTTCATAGCATGTTATGAGCCTCACGTTTTAGTTCCTCACCTGGTTCCTTTTCACCTCACCACATTTAACAAGTAGATTTGATTTGAAGCTATGTCCTATTCAATGGAGCTATTCCATTTGGGGAGGCAAACTCCCTCCAGGAGCCTGCTTGAAATCTGCTGCAAGGAAGTGCACATGCTGCTCATGTAAAGGGCATCCTTCTCTGTACCACGCTAATGGAATGAGAAGAATGTATCCCTGGTGATGTGTGATAAGCTGAACAGCAGCTGCTGCATGGTGCTTAGTTGCTGTTTGAGGTTAAACCACAACAGCAACTTAAGTTATGTGCAGTTTTCACTCTTTCTTGCTTGTTTTGCTTGTGGTTTTCTCCATGAAGAGACTGTACACAATCAGATTAGTTAAGCCTTGTGAATTTCTTGGGATTATAAGGCAGCAGCTCTTAACCTTTGTAGCTTGCTACATGGTGATTTGCTTGCTAAAACTTAAATCAGCATAAATGTTTTAGTATTGATGTGACTCATAGTATTTTTAGCAAGAACAGTTTAATCTTCCATGACAGGCTGATCAAATTATTTGAAGTATATTGCTGCATTTTCTCTTGCTTTTCTGTTTCCTTTACATGCTGCTAGCATGATGTAAACTAGTTTATTTTTTCTGGTAGTGCCAAATGATTTTCTTAACTGAATTTTAACCCAACCCCCCCAAATATTAACAGTCCTGTCCTGTTACACTAACCTAAATGTGTTTCCAGTAAACTGAACCGAATGGGAATGGACTGATCTGTGTGTTCATGGTGCTGGAACTGTAGACAAAGGAGCTGACAGTTGAGTAATTGACTTTCAAGCAGTTTGGCTGTCTTTGCGCAGGTCAGCCACAGCCCTGGTTTCCCTCCCTTTCATTACCCCATCTTTCATCTTTCTTCACTTACCATAGCTTAGACAGAAAAGTTAATAAATTCCCATCTTTCACTAAAATTCCTGTCTTTAAGAGAATGATAAAGAAACAGACTGCAGCTGCTCCTTGTGCTTTGTGATTTGTAACTGGAGTAGTCTCCCTCCTGTTGTCACAATAGTAACAAGTGTTTCCACAATGCAGTAACAATTGTTTAGAGATAAATAACGTGGAGCTGTCTGGACTGCTGAAAGCATGGCAAATACAGGACTCTGCTAGCTGGAGTAGAACAAGGTGGTTTCTTCCTTCCAGGTAATAGAAATCTGGATTTTATTCACTTCTTGATAGTACTTTTTGTTCAACAGTTGATAAAATTCCCTATAATTTGAAAAAGTTGAAAATGCAAACAGGCCACTTGTTTCTTAAATAGAATTGGTAGGTTTTCCTTTGACTTAAGGCTCAAAATCTAGTTAAAGGTATAGATAGAAAGTGGGTACAAGTCTTTCTGCCAGTCTGAGTTTCAGAGCTGTCCACCTTCTAATAAAGTAGACATTTTGCACTGCAAAGTTTAGGGTTGACTTTGTTGTGTTGGGCAGATATGATGATTTACATGAAAAATTACATCCAGGGTGAGTACCTTCTGGCTTTTCAAAAGGCTTTATTTTTTATTACTTATCCTGGATTTTGCAGTATTTGGGAAATGAAATAATTGAGCCATGAACTAAGGATGACACATTTTTTCTTTCAGTACTGATTGCTTATAATTTGCAGTAATACTCATTACTTTAATTATATTGCCATTTTATGGCGAGATAAGCAGAGGAAGGAGGTGTTTTTCTTTCCATAACTGAAGATTCTTTTTTACCTACTATGAACAGGCAAGAAAAAGTCAGGATCTGATGCTAGTTTTGTTTCATTATTAGAAACTCAGAATTTAAGCTATTTGGAATCCCATTCTTTTATAGGATATAACTTTCCTAGTAATGTGAGTCCTTCTGAGCATATGCTTTGTAGTGGAAACATTTAATTTCAGAATTATTGAACATAGACACTGAATAAGTTGCACATTAACTATTAACAAGGCATGGAGATGTTTTGTTTTTGACATCAAAAAGCATTAATGGTGGTGTGTGGATTTCATGCTTGAGCTTGACTTGAATGTTTAGCCAGAGTATTGGGTATACTGCAGTTGATTTAGTAGCTATGGACCATCATGTGCTGGAGTGCCAAGTGAAGAAACTGCTTCATGTGTGTCGTGGTTTGAGGCCCTCAAACTCTTCTTATTTGAATTCCAGAATCCTTACATACAAACTAAACCATGCTCTGCTTTAGATGATTGTCAGTCCAACTGTTTGTAATACCACTGTTAGTTAAGTGTCTTGCAACCTCTTCTGATCCTGTCTTTTCAGTGTTTTCTCTCAAGGGCCCTTTCTAATGAAGGTTATACTATTCTAAGTAAGCTGTTGGGGAAGCTGGCAGCAGGAGTGGTGTGCTCTGAATTTGTGGCTGTCCCACTTTATGAGAGGAGGAGGCAGCAAATCTAGAAAGCTGTTGCCCTAAGGGTTCCTGCTGTAGTTCCTGTGCTCGGGAAACCTCTGGTGGAAAGCAGCACAATGACACTTTGGATTAAAAGCGCTGGAAGACTGTTTGGGTAGCAGTACTGTCCCGTAGCATTTGGAGTTTGGGAAGGATTTTTCCCTGCTACTGTGGTTGTCCTATTTAAAGCCCTATTTGTTTTCTGCTTAAAGTGGAGGATATTTGTATGAGAGTGTTTAATTCTGCCTAAATCAGAGCAGCCAGTTACATTCAACTTATTTTGAGACAGTAAAGCTTGAAACTTCTCGGATTCTGATAGATCTGTGTTTCTATCAGATCTTTTACTTACGTGTTCCTATACTCCACATTTATCCAGACTGATTAAGCTTCATGTAAGGAAGAATTTCTTTACTGTAGGATGGTGAAGCCCTATCACAAGTTGCCCAAAGAAGTGATAAATACTCCATCTCTGCCAATGTTCAAGGCCAGGATGGACAGAGCCTTGGGCAGCGTAGTCTGGGATGAGGTGTCCCTGCTCATGGCAGAGGGCTGGAACTGGATGATCTTAAGGTCCTTTACAGCCCAAATCATTCTATGATTCTGCAAGTCCAAGGAATTGAAAGAGCCAGTCTCATGCCTGGGGGAGAAGGGGTGGCTGAGGCATGTCTCCTGCATTGCATGTCTGCGTTGCACTTGCACAGAACATCCCTGGGTTTGTGTTAACTTGTATTATTTTAGTGTATTCTGGTGCTCAAATGTTTCCTTTTTCCTGTGTCTGCTTGGTGTCTTCAAAGAGCCAATATGTGGGACTGTGGAAGTTCTCTGTGTACATATTTGTATTGTCTGTATTTGGACAAGTAATGTTTGTTTGTTGCTGCTAGCATGAACTGGCTGCCATAAGTAGTGAATAAGCTAAAGCTGGAAAGCGTCTGGCATTTTTGAAGACCATTCTGTGCTACCAAAAACTCTACACTAATTTCTGTTATGTTTTGGGCGCTGAGGAAAAAAAGGTGATTGGAGTAGCCAAGCATTGCAAAAAAAACCAAGACTCAGAAGTATGTGGATATATATTCATTTCAGTAAGTGCTCAAGCAGTTACAGGCTTTGTATTTAGTTCTGAAAAGGTCCATGGGGAGTTCTTTCTGTTCTGAATTTTAAATATATTTTAGCTTGTCTCTTCATTCTTGACTGAGCTGGAATCAAATCAGGTTTGCTTATTAAGTCTCTCTCAAGTGGTATTTGAATCCCTCATGCATGTATGTGCAGAGATTCAAGCCTAGGTCCTCAGTATGTGAGCTCTCAATTTAATAGGGGAAATAAGTGTGGAGTTCAGTGGGTCTGTTTGGGGTCTGTTAGTGTTAAAGACATCTGGGAGTCTCTGGTTATTACAAAACTAATGGACTGCCTGGAGCCTTACAGTGCAAAGTACCTTCAGCTCTCTGTGAATCATGTGAGTGTGCTGTTAAAGCAGCAGTTGCTGGTTTCAGGAGCAGAACTGGGCTGATTTAGCAGGTTTTACTAATCCAGGTGATGTAAAGTATCTGATAGTCACATGAATGTTTCTGGTATTCATGCTTTGTGGGCATCACATAGAAATTATCTATGATTTCAAAAGCTGCTGCTGCTAGTAATAATAATAAGGAGCTTATTTACAGTAAGTCTTCAGAGAAGAGCCTAGAGAAGCTGTGGCTGCCCCATCCCTGGCAGTGTTCAAGGCCAGGTTGGATGGGGCTTGGAGCAACCTGCTCTAGTGGAAGGTGTGGTGAAGGGTTAGAACTGAATGAACTTTAAGGTCCCTTCCAACTTCCAACCATTCCATGATTCAAGGTTGATGGCATGTTTTTGTTTACATGAAACAGGGAAAACACTTAGGATGCTCAGGTAGCATTAAGATTCTAAGGGCTGTTTGTGTTCAGAGAAGTTAGGGTTAAATTGATGAAATATGTCATTTTAACTTTTGTTAATTAAAATGTGCTAATGCTGAAGCTGAATGCTCCCAAACGCTTCATTTTTGAGTGTTTCAGTAGACCCATTTTCTGTACCATCCTCACTGATTTACAGAGATGGGTATTTCTACATGGCTGTGCAGACATCTGTGCAAATAAGCTGTCTGGTCAGCTGGGAGCTGGTTCAGAAACATAAAGTGGGGCTGCTGTGGCTTTGAAATGGAGCTAAGAAGTTACACTGAAAATATTTACTGGAGCTTGCCAATATGGGTATGATTTTTGTTGATTCTTGTTTGTGTGAGTCACAGTACTGGCACAGTAAATGCATGTTTGTCTGCTGAGGAGCTTATAGACATGCCTTAGCTACTCAGTAGTTGAATTTATTTGAGCTTTGCTCTTACTAGTAGCTTGCTAGGTGTGCATCTAGGTGAAGAGAGATGACTTCAAACAAGGTTATCTTTCAGTATAGAAGATTCATTAATGTGTAGATTACCATGAAAAAAAGGGAATGTGGAAAATTTTGACATTTCATTCCACTTCTTCAAATATATACAGCTATTTGGAACCCTTTTCATTTTGAAACTTGCCAAATGTGTGGGAAAAACATGACCTGTGTCCTTTTGGGACTGCTTGTTCTGCAGAAGGCTCTCCTCCGGCAGTGGAAACAGCTGTGGTTGGGAAGCAGCATCCCAGCTAATTTGCAGGGGGAAAAGGAGCAGCAAGAAGAAGCTGAGGAGAGAGGTCTATAAATACTGCATGGTTGCAGCTCTGCTGCTCTCTGAACCAAGTTATTGTTGCTACACTGCACATTGCAGAAATGTCACATCTCTTCACTGTACAGTACTGAATCATGTGAAGTAACTAACCGCGCTGTTCATCTTTGGTTTGGTTTGGCTTGGAGTTATGGTTTCATGGTTTTTAGATCAATCTGATAAGGGAAATGCCTTATGTGACTGTGCTGGCAGTCTTTCCTCTCCTCCTTCTCCAAGCTCCTTCCACTTCTTAATGGCTTTTGAAGTTACTGCTAAGCTTCAGCTAAATGTTTTTAGAGGATCAGAAGTCCCTGGAGGTTTGTGTTGCTACAGATACATTAAAAATGGATGATTAGGTGTAGGAGAGACTTGCACTAGAGCTCCTATGGAGGAAAAGCCATGTGACCTCTTGTGTTTGGTTTGCTCTGTGAGGGATGAGCCTGTGCTCTAGTGCTCAGCCACACATAAAGCAACATCTGGAAGAGAAACCTGTTGCAGCAGAAAGCACTGGGGAAGTGTGAGTAGGATTTGATGAAACAGGTTTATTTAGCGATGCATTGGAGGCTCTGAGGTAAAGAGGAGCTTCTGCTCTCTTGATCCTGTGCTTGAGAGGAAACCACGTGATCTGGGTGGGGACTCTGTAATCTTTGACTGCATGTGGGTGTTAAGAGAATCCTGGGCAGAAACAAGAGGAGATGGTCTTCTTCCAGGAATGGTGGCTTTCTCAGCTGTGTAATCTCACCAGCCTCATGAAGAAGCCAGAATTGGTACCATCTAGCTTGTTTTCTATGAATTTTCAATATGCAAATACTTTTCAGCATGCAAATGCTCAAAATACAGATACATTTAAAGAGCTTTTCCTAGCAAACAACTGTTTTTCTCTTGCTTACACGTGTGTAGTGATATGAAGTAGTATAATTTGGAGTCTGTAGAAATGGAAGAAGGAGAGAAAGATTAAAAAGATGTGAACCTCAAAGGCCAGTACACCAAAAACTTTCATTTTAATGACATTTTAATGTCCATTTTAATGACACTTAATAATTGGCTGCTTATCAAAGATAAATACTTATGTGAATTAAAAGAGCAGGGTAATGGTACAAGAACAAATAGGGAAATTTGGATTTTAAGTATTGTATTTGACAGTGTTGACTTGATGTGAACGACTATGTTTTATTGGCTGAAACATTTTGCAGTTATGGTTTAGGAGCTTTTCAAGAGTCAACCTAGTCTTCAGTTATGGCATGACAAAAATGCTCCATTAGGGCCCACACTGTTACTCCCTGATAAGGGATGGACATAGAGTCATAGAATGAACTAGGTTGGAAAAAAACCTTCAGATCATCAAGTCCATATTTGAATTGGATACCGAAGTGAATGCGGTTTGTGAAAGATGGGAAATAGTTCTAAGAGCAGGAAAATTGAAGTTGCTCAATTTTAAAATTATATGCTCAGTGCAACTAAACTGGTTGTGGGAAACAGCCCTCATCAGTGTCTGGCTCAACTGCCTTTCCAATAAGTCTGAAGCAGAAGGAGCAACAACCACTTGTAAATGAGTGTTGCTAATTTATAAACACTGAAATACAATGTAGAATGCAGATGTGATTGCATAAAGCCTTCACTTACCTTTTCAGTCTTTTTTCCCCCATTTTCATGTTCTTTGCCATTTACATTCTTAGTCACAGTCACTGCAGATGTGAAGAGCAGACATTCATGACTGAGCACGCTGTGCTGCTCGGAGAGAGAGCTAGCAGCGACAGTGATGTAAACACTCCTCTGTGCTTTACATGCTTTGAGTAGTTAGTAAAATGGAACTTGCACCCCAGCTCTGGGGTTTGTATTGAAAAACATATTATTACGTCTTTGTTGCACATACTGGTTTCTGGTTTTGAATCTTTAGGTTAGAATCGTAGAATGGTTTGGGTTGGAAAGGACCTAAAGATCATCTAGTTCCAGCCCCCTGCCATGGGCAGGGATGCCTCATCCTAGATGATGTCACCCAAGGCTCTGTCCAGTCTGGCCTTGAACACTGCCAGGGGTGGAGCATTCACCACTTCTCTGGGCAACTTGTTCTAGGGCCTCACCAACCTCACAGTAAAGAACCTCTTCCTTATATCCAACCTAAACTTCCCCTGTTTAAGTTTAAACCCATCACCACTGATGAAGAGCCCTTCTCCAGCATCCTTGTAGGCCTCCTTAAGATATTGGGTAGGGTTAAGGTTTGATTTTTTTTTTTTTTTTTTTTTTTTTTTTTTTTACGTATCTATATTTACCAAACTTTATTACAATTGTACAAAATATTGTACATAGTTTTGGTTCTTTTTATAACAAAACATAATTTTATATATTCTTTCTGACCTGCTATGATCTAATGAGTCTTCCTCAGGCTAGTAGAAGGGGAAATCAGCTCTGTACCCTGCGTACCTGTGTGGATCTGGGCATCCCACCTTGCCTGATACTTCTGCAAAAGCATTGGTGGTGCAGCTCTGGTGCCTGCTGTAACTGTAAGGGGAGCTTTGCCTGGCAAGAAAGGGCAAACTAGTGGTAAGAAATGCAGCTGTCAGGCCTATTGCTACCTGCGTGTTTGCAGTGGGAGAGAGCAGCCCCTGGTGACTTACTCCATTGGGTGGAAAGTTAGGAGACAACTTGAAATGTCATACAAAAAGCTGGGGGGTAGCTGGTGGCTCCCCATAACATAAGGAAGACGCAGAAGTGTCAAAATCATGAAGTAAGAATAAAAGCATGTGAGAAAATTAAACTTGTGCTTCTAGTACCACAAAAAAGGGGCAGAAATTGTCAGTCTCTGTGTGTGGCTGAAAAACCATTTGAAGATAAGGAGTTTAGATTTATTAAGGCCTGGGGAGAACTTTTGAGGTGAGGTAGGTAGTGATGGTAAGTGTAAAAAAGGCAAACAAACCCAACCAAAAATTCAAACGAAAACTTTGAGGCAGATGAAATAAAATCTGTGGGAGATCCTTAAGCAGATGTAAAACCTAATGGCAAATCTCTTTTTAATTCTTTTCTTTAAAAGTGTGAATAACCCTCGAATACATTTCTAGTTCTATTTTGATGCTGGAAAGGAAGGTTTTTCCTCACTGTCTCTGCCTCCTTTGTGCGAGCAGCAAAGCAGAGAGTGGGTTCAGTAAAACTCATTAATAGGTATGTCTTGGAGGATTTGGTTCACATGATGGGCTTAATTATTTCCTTCCCTGCACAGCTGCCTTACATGGTACACAGAGCTACCTGGGCCTTGTTCTTGTCTTCTAATGAGGTGCAGGTATAGGTACCTTTGACAGCACTGACATAAGTGTTAGGAAATGTGCTTTGCATAAGAATTGTTCACATGAGCAACACGCCTGGAAGTATTTGAGCAGCAAAAGAGAAGTTAAGCAAAGCAAATGGTGCATTTCAGGGGGTCATCGCAGCCTTTGTATATAACCAGAAGTCCTTGCAAGCATGGAATTCCTGGGGATCATTGCTTTGCATTCCTGCAGAAGCTGGGTTCCATGTGGGTGGCCATTACAAAGGTTTCTCTCTGAAATCCTGTGTCAGCAGCTGCTTTGATACCTGTGGAGGATTTAGTGACTTCTGCTGAATACTTCCTTAATGACAGAAACTGAGAGTAATATACTTGGAATTCAAGATTAATTTTTTACTAGGAATTTTTATAGGAATATATAGGATGCATATTTTCTTTGGAATATTTTATATCATGATTCAGTCAAGAATTATTTTAGTTTTCGAAGTGCTTTTACATTCAGTTTGTGTATCTTGATTAGCCTGTGAACATTGGCATGGCTGGAATCTCCCAAGTATGCTGTCATAGAATTATAGATGGTAATGAATTCACTTAATCAGGTCTTCCAGGAGCACAATCAACATGAAATCTACTCAATTAGAAGTAAATCCGTTTAAAGTATTTCTGGTTCTCCAGCAGTCTCATTTTACGACTTATATTATCTGTGACTGAATTAGAAACATTAACAGGTAGAAATTGAACTTTGTAAAGAAATCATTGGAAGTGAGGGAGACAAATGCAGAACTTTTGATGAATCTGAAATGTACCTGAATCTGTTGTAAACTATAAATTGGATTGTTCAGTCGGTGACAATTTTAAATATCTCCTTGAACAGAAAGGAATATATTCCAATACCTAAAGGGGGCCTATGAGAAATCTGGAGAGAGGCTTTTTATAAGAGCAAAGGACAAGGGAGTAATAGCTTTAAACTGACTGAGGGGATATTGAAATGAGATTTTAGGAAGAAGCTCTTCCCTGTGAGAGTGCTGAGGCATTGGCACAGGATGCCCAGAGAAGCTGTGGCTGCCCCATCCCTGGCAGTGTTCAGGGCTAGGTTGGATGGGGGTTGGAGCAACCTGCTCTAGTGGAAGATATCCCTGCCTGTGGCAGGGGGCTGGAACTGGATGACCTTTAATGTCCATTCTATGCTTCTATATCATTGATGGTAGGTTTAACAGCCAGCATGTGTTTGTATGGTTGAAAAAACTTGATAAATATGACTATCTTTTGTAGTATTGTAAATAAGTGACACCATATTGATTGCAAAAGGTATGCTTGCCTTTAGTCTGACTTTCAGGAGTCTTTAGAACAAAAGTTCAGGAGGGTTCTAGAACAAAGTCATAATTGTAAGTTAATATTTTGGCTTTGTCTTGGCCCTTGCAGCTCTGTTTAAAGACAAAATACAGATGCAAGTGCTGCATTTTGCTGTTAGTGTCAGTAAGATCAAGCTGGCCATACATCCCATGTGGTTGCCAGTGTTGATTCTAAGCTTAGTCCTGGTCTTGCCCTTCTTTGTAGGGTCAGGTTTTTGTAAATGGCTTGGTCTTGGCTTTGTGACATACATCAGTATGACGGCAAAATGTCCTAAACTCTATCTCTGACCTGGAGGACAAATACTAAGTCCCAGGACTGTGAAGCAGAACCCCTGCAGCAGTGCAGGCAGGGATGGGCTGGCAGGGGAGCAGCACTGAGGGGCTGGGTGTGCAGGAGGCAGTGATCTGGGCATGGGCCAGTCTGAACAGCAGCTAACAGCAACCTGGACTGTCCTGGCAGGCTGCATAGCCAGCAGGTAAAGAAAACTGAGTATACAACTTGGCTTGTCACTCAGCAGACTACCTCTTGAGTTGTGTGCCCAGTTTTGGATATCCTCAATACACGAAAAACACTGACTGCTGCATCTGTGCAGCAGCAGATGGCAAAAACATGGGAGATTACAGTCATATAAGTTGGAACAGGAGAAGTTCAGACTGGGTGTAAGGAAAAATTTCTTTCCCCGTGAGGTCAGCGGGGCAGAAGTTGCTCTGGGTGTTATTTAATCTCTGCCATTGGAGGTTTTCTCATCACTGGAGCTGCACTAAGCAGAAGGTTGAACTTAGACTTCTGGAGACCCTTCTGGCCCAAATGACTTGATGATTCTCTGACTCTAAAACACAACAAAAAATTCACAGCACTGCATTCATAGAAGCTGGTATTTGTCTTGATTCTGCTTTAGAAGAGGGATACTTAGCAAAACAGTACTGTGTCTCTAAATTAAAAGCACTTATCCTTGGGTGATTTAGCATGCTATTTATTTTTAATATTAAATTCTAAATCACACCTGGACTTTAAGTAATGAAAGCTCCAAGTGTTTGTTATGAGTCTTTCTCTATTTTCATACATTGGTATTCTTTATTTTCTTTGTTTCCCTACTAATAGTCATGAACATGTAACTCATTTTGTTTCTTTCTTGTTAAGAAGTGATCTTTTATTTCTTAAGCTGTTTCCTGAAGGCAATAATTAAATGTTGGTAGTCAGTGAGAGAAAACTGGTTCTTTTTCATTGGTTTTATTGTCTTGGTTACCTGGATTTTGCTAGCTAGAATTTGAGAAGGAGTTCTTACCTTCACAATGAGTTGGCTTAAAATTTCAAAGGTCAAGAGATTAATTTATTTCTCAGTTCTTCTCCAGCATCCCTGTGCTGCCTGGGTCATCTTGGCAGCTCACTTAACCTTTCTGAGCCTTCAGTCTGCCATCAGCACTATCGTTCACATACACAGTCCTGAAGAATGGCCTTAATTGCAGTGTAAGGCTTGCTTGCACAGGTGGAGTGTAAGTTAAAGCCTTTCAAATTCTCCTCTAAAAAATGCTGGTAAATTTTTCTGCAGTGAGAATAAGGGAATCCTAGAGACCATCTGTCACTGGGAATCAGGGATATTTGCTACAGATATTCACAGATGGGTGCAGAGACAGTGAGGACACAGCACGTGGCTTTGCTTACACTGGAGTTTGGCTAAACCAAGGATTGCTCACCTGCGCTAGTTCTGCAGTATGCGCATCCTTTCTGCGCCACTGTTTGTTGTTTGCTTTGGTTAAGAAGTATCTGAAGGCCAGATAGTTCCTTTTGCCTTTCTTCCCTGCTCTGTAGACAAGTTGATTCAATGATCCTAACCAAGGCAGCAGCTGAACTAAATGTTTATTCACCTACTGTAGTACCTCATGTATTGCCAGTATACTCACCAACATGAAAGATAATGGTCACAACTTAACCTGTGTTTGTACAACCACTCCTGATCTGAGATTTCTGGACCCTTGTGTTAGTAATTCAAATGAAGCTTGAGCACAAGTGAAGCTGGTGAATGAAACTGATCTCTTCATCTGACGTCTTGCAAATCTATATGGAGAAGAAATGATTCAAGCTAAAACAGGGGAAGTTCAGGTTAGATATTAAGGAGAAGTTCTTCCCTGTGAGGGTGCTGAGGCACTGGCACACAGGGCGCAGAGAAGCTGTGGCTGCCCCATCTCTATCAGTGTTCAAGGCCAGGTTGGACAGAGCCTTGGAGCATCCTGGTCTAGTGTGAGTCATCCCTGCCCATGGCAGGGGGTTGGAACTGGATGATGTTAAGGCCCTTTCCAACCCAAACCATTATATGATTCTGGTTTTGTATTTGAAAACTTAATTGCTTTGGGCTTTGGAATAAAACTCCTATATTTTGGTGTTCTCCCTAGAGCACTGCTCTGGAATGGTGTAACTGAGACCTCTCCAAGCACAGGGCACTTTGGTGGGGGACTGCCCCAGGTTTGCAGACCTGGAGAGTCTGAGGTCTGTGCCCCAGAATCTATTATGCTGCTGAAGACTTGGGGTTCTCTCCAGACATCAAGGGGTGTTTCCTGTTGAGTTGAAATAAAAATGAGTCTGTTGAGAGTAAACAAGGAGAAAAACCCAACACACACAACAGCAAAGGGTAATTGAATTATTTTCAACCAGCTCTCGGGTCAAGGTAACTCACAGTTTTATAAGAAAAACAGAGCATCTATTTGAAGCTTAGCTTTTTCCAGTGCTTTTTTATTTCTTTGATTAAAATTATGCAAACAATTTTTGGCAACACAGCAAATAAATGAAAATAACCAGTAATCCCTCTCAACATCACATCCGAGCAAATTCAAGTTCAACTTTATAGCAGACTGTAACAGCTAACCCCTGTCTATGTAAGGAAAAGAGGAAATCTGCTTTGTCTGCTCTCAGGACCCGATTAATCTTCATAACAAGACAGGAACTGTGCTTCTATGTTAACATTTACTGGTGTTTGTATCTGAACTCTCACAAAAATGTTTTATTTGTGGATAAAGAGGAAAAAGGTTGATAAGCATAAAATGCAAATGAACAAGCAGCAAAGCTGCCTTGTCTGCCAGAGGGATGAACCTGAGGTAAATATGTTCAACAAGCTCTGAAATGTTCTCGAATTCCTCTTGTAAATCTTTTTAAAGTCTCTTATGTCCTTTCCCTTCCAACATGTTCTAATCTTTTTGATATTTACGTAGTTAAGTGCAAGCAAAGGCTGGAAAGAGAATGGCTAGAAGAGAGAATTGTGTACCCTGCATGCATCTGTTTTGTAAGGAAAACTTTTGGGGACACCAAAAAGACCATTACATTCATCTTTTATAAACAGATACCAATTTACTAATGTTGGAGTGGTGTAATAGTTCTGGGTTAACTATGAGAACAGCTCATAACTGGTTACATTGTATCATTCTTGTTTCAGCTAACTGAAGGGTTATTTTTTGTTTCATTTCTCTTTTGCTTTGCTAAGTTTGCAATGTAAAAACCTCCAGTTACTCTATGCAGGTAGGCTTCTTCCAACCCAAACCATTCTATGAGTCTGTGTTTCATGACAGTAAGTGTTTCTAAGTTGCACTTTGGACTGTGGCCAGAGCCAGTGCAGCAGCTTGATCTGTAACGAGTGTTCCTGGTTTGATCACTGAGAAGCTGTCGTTTGGTGAAGGAATGCCTTACCGGATGCAGAACTCAATAAACTTATCAGTGTTTCATGTTGGCTTTTCATAGCTTACCCTGGCTGTTGTTCTATTTGTGAATGCAACTTGCAAGGGTCAAGTCTTCTGGAGTTATTCCTAAAGTGATTCTGTTGATGGCAGTGGGATTTCATGCATGATTGATTCCTCATGCAGGACATGAAGTTGCTTACAAAGGGTCTCAGAAAGCTACTCAGTGTAATTTTGCGCCTAGCAAGCTCAACAATATAAAGATTATATGACAGATTTAACCTTACTTGCTTAGAAAGGGGTATTTATTTGAATTCATGAAGCTAAGAAGGCACATCTCAGATATGGGATGCTGGTAGCTGAGATAACACACTTACTGCATTTCCTTAAAAGGTTTTGTTGCTTTTCATGATGTTTGATTAGTTATTTAGTTGCTACTTATTTGGCTTAACATCTGTTTGAGGTGTTTTTTTGGAATTACGGATCAATGCATCCTGTACAGACAACTTTTCAAATTGCAGGGTCTTTTTACAAGACAGTGTATGCAAGTGCTGTGGGATTCAGTCTCTTAAATCATGATTTAATGCATTTTATTAAATGTACTTTGAAGTGCATTTTGATTTTGTCCTGGGTAAACTGTAACATCCATTGCCAGAACTATTTAAAGAATGACTTCTGAATATTCTTGTTTGTTAGTCAATCTTTTGGAAAATGGAAGTTCTGATAGAATCATAGAATAGTTAGGGTTGGAAAGGACCTTAAGATCACCTAGTTCCAACCCCCAGAGTGAGACCGTACTAAAAACAGTTCTAGAAGCGACCAGAGCCTAGAAGGAACTTGCCATGGAGCTTGTGTTGTGGGGCTGGCCCTGATTCCTTGTCTGGAAGAATGACCTTTAATAAAGGTTAGCCAGAATTGCACTGGAAACTTTGCAGGTGCTTGAAAGAAGGCCCTTAAGGTATTATATTGCCAGTGGGAGTTGGCCTTTGCTGTAAACTTCACTATGGTTAACATTTGGAAATGCTTCCCGTGTTTCCCCTAGTAATAGGTTTGATTTTTCTTTTTTAAAGACTTTTCACCTTCTTAACGAGCCTGCCCATGCTTCTCTGTTGAATCTTTACACCTCCTTCCTTTTTCTTCTTGCATCTTCTATTCTCTTGTATCAAATTCCTACTTCAAATGTTTTTCTGTTTTCTCATGTTCAACGTCTACTTCAAATTGGTCTAAGCTTGTTCTGCATCTGTTTCTCTGCCTGAATTCCAGCCTTGCCTGTTCAGTACCATCAGGTGCTTGTCTTGTGTATTCTTTGTATTTATCTTTCCCTAAAATCTCTTTACATCTGCTTGATTGAACTTCAGCCTTTCTGAAGGTACCATGACCAGCTGAATAGTTTGCAATGAGAATAAATACTTAGTAGAACAGAGGACAAAGGAAACTGAAGAAACTTTGAGAAAACTACCCTGTATTTGCACTAGTTTGCTTGTGTAGATCTTGTATATGCGCAGGAGTGCTAATGGTGAAGTACATCTCTTTAAAAGCAATGAATTAAACCCAATTCATTCTTACAGTGTGATCTTAAGATCCACTTTAATCATATGATGGTATATAAGATTCTAAATACCAGAAGTTAATGGGGCTTAGCCTCTTCTTGGTAAGTCTGTGATGTGCAAATACATATGAACAAGAGACAACAACCTGCCTCAGAAGTCAGGAGCAGGTTCAACAATTGCTTCACTCAGTTTTCTTCTTTTTTCCCCTCAAAAAAAGGAAAAAAGTGTTACATTTGAGCCTTTTGGCAGAACAATTTGCCACATGTGCAGATCATAGAATCATAAAATAGTTAGGGTTGGAAAGGACCTTAAGATCATCTCGTTCCAACCCCCCTGCTATGGGCAGGGACACCTCACACTAAACCATGCCACCTAAGGCTATGTCCAGCCCTTCCTTGAACACTGCCAGCAATGGAGCATTCACAGCTTCCCTGGGCAACCCATTCCAGTGCCTCACCACCTGAACAGTAAAGAAGCTTTTCCTTATATCCAATCTAAACTTCCCCTGTTTAAGTTTGAACCCATTACCCCTTGTCCTCCCACTACAGTCCCTCATGAAGAGTCCCTCCCCAGCATCCCTATAGGCCCCCTTCAGATACTGGAATGCTGCTATGAGGTCTCCATGCAGCCTTCTCTTCTCTACGCTGGACAGCCTCAACTCTCTCATCCTATCTTCATAAGGGAGGTGCTCCAGTCCCCTGATCATCCTCATGGCCTCCTCTGCACTTGTTCCAACAGTTCCATGGCCTTTTGATGTTGAGGACACCAGAAATGCACACAATATTCCAAGTGAGGTCTCAAGAGAGCAGAGTAGAGGGGCAGGATCTCCCTTGATCTGCTGGTCACGCTCCTTTTGATGCAGCTCAGGATATGGTTGGCTTTCTGGGCTGTGAGTGCCCACTGAAGCTGGCTCATGTTAATTTTTTCATTGACCAACACCCCCAAGTCCTTCTCCTCAGGGCTGCTCTGAATCTCATCTCTGCCCAACTTGTAGCTGTGCCTGGGATTGCTCCAACAAAGAACTCAGGGTGGTAAGAAGAATCTTCTGATGGAGATGGTTAGAGCCAATGGACACAACCATTGGTTTTCAGTACTGATTTCAGTCAATATTTAAGTTTTGAGGCAAGGTGTGCCACACTGAGAAACAACAGCTTCAGAGAAAAGGAGGAATTTTGCTTGGCATTCTGGTATGTTAATACTTATGCCTCAGCACACACCTTCTAAAATATTTATTGAAGTGTTTCAGTTATTTAACAGGGAGATCAAAAATGCATTACCAGACAGTGTAACCAAAGTGAATTTAAGTGAAGGAATGGTGTATGGGGAATAAAACTATAATTATGGGATTGTGAACAGCGAAATAGTGTCTGATTAAATTTGTTTAGGTAATTACCATAGAGGGGATTTGGTTTTCTAGCATTTTCTTCCACAGAGAGGAAGTCCTTTACAGAAGACTCAGGAATCAGTTGTCCCATTTTACAGAGACAGATGAAGGGGACTGCAGGATAACAGATTAACTCTTTACAGCCTTTAGTTTTCAGTCTCTGAAACTACATCTCTATTTCTAAATAAAACCATACTATGAGATGGACCTTGGCCCTGTGACTGTGTGTGAAGTGGACCTTGTTGACCCTTGGATATTTTCTGAGCCCCAATAAAGTACTTGTTGTGATCGAGCCTTTCTAATACCAAACGGACTCAGTTGCAGTGCAGCAGGGAGTTTCAGTAGCATGAAAGCCTGCAAAGATCAGAAAGTGCTGAGCCCAGTGGCACCTCATCTGTGTGTCCTGTAGGTGAGGGGCACTGACTGAGGGAGCTGTGCTACCTTTTGCTGCCTGGACACTTTTTTTCCAACAGGATAAAGGTGTTGAACACTGGAGTCTGACTAGCACAGCTTCATAAAATAGTTTTGGTGCTCAGGGACCTTCAAATGTTGTCTGCTTCCAACCCTTCTGCAGGGACATCTTGAACTAGGTCAGGTTGCGCAGAGCCACATCCATCCGTCAGCACCAAAGCTGCCTCCTTGTGGACCTGGGAGAACAAGGATAGCTCCAGGTGCCTTATCTCTCCTGAGATTTTGCTATGGGCTGGTTAGCACTCCTTCTGTGTGCTCTGAATTTCTTCCTATAGATGTATTCAGTCAGGTTTTGCATTTGCCTGGAGGAATTCTGTATCTGTGGGGTTAAGCAGGGTGTCCTGTTCAGACTCGCCCTATTTCAGTACTAATAATCAAGGTATTTTTATCAGTTAATCAAATGGCCATATTTATGTAGATTTCTTTCCTGTCACTTAGGCAGTGGTGACTCACATTCGCTTTATGCTGGCAGACATTAATACTGCCTGTGGAAAAAGTGGTTCTGCCCTTTTCATGCCCTGGCTGTTTGCTTCTGGCCTTCTGCCATCTCTTTCCTGCAGCTTATGCAAACATTTGCATAGTGATCCAGTTCAGAGATGTGATAGATGCTGAAACTAACCTCCCAAACTGAAAAAAGCTGGAGTTTAACATGGGTTGATGCTTTGTTCTGCTTCAGTGTTCATGTTAGTGCAGAGATTAAAGCAGTCTGGGGGCAAGAGTGGTGTGGTTTGAGGCACAAAGGAAGATGGGACTGCTTCTCTGGGAGGTGATGCCGGTTATATGGCTTTAAAATGAGAGTGCAAAGTGGAGATTTGAACCCATCAAGTTGCAAATTGTCCATTAGAGTTGGTCTTCAATTCGGATTTTCTTCTCTGTGACCTGTTCTGCAGAGGTGAGGGGAGGTGTGAAATGCATGGAGCATTGGGATTATACCCCCCCCTCCTCAGTTCTGTATGTAACATGTTTTGATTTTAATATTATTATAATGAGAAAAGGCAATGCTTGATCTTCTTCAGCATTTTAATTTAGTAATTTGGCTAGCTGGTCCTTGAGTTTATACACATAATTCCAAATAAAGCCACAGAATACACGTTAGGAGCTCTGGCATGTTTTACATTGATGGAAATCCATTTCCTGAATAGTTTTTCTTCAGAGTTAATGATTACCTCTTTGTAACAGTTGCTGTTATTCTGTCACCAAACTTTTCTCACAGCCTGGTTAATGGCATTACTCAAGCCGTAACAATGCTGACTCTGTATTCAAGAGATTCACACAGGTGTGTGTTGAACTTGCCTGACAATAGCAGTCTGGAGGACTCTCCCTGCAGGCGACAGGACTGTAATTGTGCAAATGAATGTTTATATAAAAATAGATTGTTCTTACCCTGACAAGGAGTCAACGACCCTTGAATTTGAAACCTTACTCCCCCACCTTGGGCAAGGCATTTGATGTGTGTGCCTCAGTTGTATTTTAGAGAGAGAAGATCTAATAGCTATTAGTTTGAAATGACCCCTTCTGTGAGACCCTATGTTACATTCCCATGATAACATCCCCAAAATCTCAAAGGTGAGGAAGGAAGGATTGCACCCTTTAATGTCCATTGTTATGGTTTTCCTGCCCAAAGTTAGTCATGGTGTTAGGTATGCATTTCTTTCTGTATCACCCTAAGGAACCGTAAAATGGCCTGGGTTGGAAGGGACCTTAAAGCACATCCAGTTCCAAGCCCCTGCCATGGGCAGGGACACCTTCTACTGGAGCAGGTTGCTCCAAGCACCATCCAACCTGGCCTTGAACACTGCCAGGGATGGGGCAGCCACAGCTTCTCTGGGAAACTTGTGCTAGGGCCTCAACACCCTCACAGAGAAGAACTTCTGCCTAAAGAATATATTAGAAGATGTTATTCTTGCCTATTGCAGAACCCAGGGGAGGCTTGGCTTCAGCTGCAGCATTGTTCTGCTCCTGCCAGAAAAACCCCGGAGAAAAGTGGGATCTCTGTGCATGAAGCTGTTTGCTTATGGTAGCTGGCTGATAAATATTAACTCCCGGCAAACTGGACAAGTACAGCTGCGTGTTCTGTATTTGCTGGGGAATATAATAGGGATGGGACTTTATATGGGACAGATCTTCTAAAATAGGGTTTTGGGTATGTATGTATATCATTATGTTCCATATGTGCCAATACGAAGCTAGATATAGGAGGGTTTGTTACTTTTCATGGTCAACAAAATTGCACGTAGCCAAAATTGAAAATTTTAAGGTATGTTTTTTATAGTGGGCAAGTGCATTGTGTATCTAGTAATACATCTGTGTTTAATGAAGACTCCTCAGCCAGTATGTTTCACTATCGGTGATATTCATAGATTCATAGGATGGTTTGGGTTGGAAAGGACCTAAAGATCATCTAGTTCCAACCTTCCAACCCCCTGCTATGGGCAGGATGCCTCACCCCAGACCATGTCACCCAAGGCTCTGTCAAACCTGGCCTTGAATGCTGCTGGATATGGAGCATTTGCCACTTCTCTGGGCAGCCTGTTCCAGTGCCTCACCATCATCGCAGTAAAGAACTTTCTCCTTATATCTAGCCTGAACTTCCCCTGATTCAGTTTGAACCCATCACCCCTTGTCCCATAGCTACAGTCCCTGATGAAGTCCCTCCTTGCCATCTACGTAGGCCCTTTAGTAAGTCTGAAGCTTATAATATTTAAGATATCTGAAAACATAAACATCTATATTTAAGAAATTCTTTTCAGATGACGTTTAACAACCATAAATCTCAAAAAACTCGATCAGCCTCTTGCTGCTGTTGCTTTTTTCACTGGCTGTGTCTGTTTGCGCTCACTGGAGCTTACCATTCCCATAGAGAGAGTGAGAGGGCTCTGGGAGTTGAATTTCTTGCCTTTTCATTACCTGTGCACTGTTGTAATTCCAGTCTTTTGTACTGTGTTTTTAGGCTTTTTGTGTCTTTCTGTTTTAAAGAAAAAGACAGTTAGATGGTCACGCTACTTGCCCATGGTTCTTTTAATTTATTCATAGGCTGTTTTAAACTTTTTAATGGCTGATAAGAAATTCCTGCAGATTTAATGAAAATTGCCAGCTGGATAGAGTAAAAAAAAAAAAACCAGTACAGAAACCGCTAAAAATAGGATGTGTGAGGGGAAGGCAGCAATCTGAGCTCAACTTATGTCATCTGTTGGCCTGAGAAACATAACCTGGTAATATGGCACAGAGGCAGAGTAAATGTCCCAGTGCTCCTGCAGAGCTAAAGGGCAAGGTGCTAGGGGAAAAGTACCATAAAAAGGGTAAGCATATACCTGTCCCTTCATTCTTTCATCTTCCAGCTATTTTATGGCCTTCCTGTGTCAGAAGTGGTGTTTAACCACTCTGGCTCTTTTCAGCTGGGGTTAGGGTTGTGCAGGGATCAGGGAGGGAGATCAGCCAGCAAAGCTGAAGGTATGTGAGTTGAAAAGATGGGCAAAGGATGTGAGGTGAAGCAAAGAGTGTTGTAGTGGTTGCTTCCATTGTCAGTTTACTTCCGAGATCACTGGAAATCTGTTTTTATTTATTGACAAATGGACTTCTCTTCACTCAGCACTTCTCTATAGCAAGAGCAGCCACTGTAGCAGCACATTGTTATAAAACAGTCAGCTTAACCTTGGGAAGCCTACTATCTGTTGTGTTTTTAAGGAATTGAAACAAGACATCCCAGACAATCCTTTCAGCAAACACTCACCTGTATTTTAGCTGTGTAACATCCTTTTGAGCCAATGAATTGCTAGTTGGGGGTTAGGAACCTTGGGTGTTGTATTTTGTTTGGCTATACAAGCCTAGGTAAGCCAGGCAACCTGCCTGACTTTTCCTGAGGCAGTTGTTTTGGTTGTTGATATTCCAGTCTTTGGAATATCTCTGGGACAAAACTGAAACAGTTCCACAAAGATAACAGCTTCCCTGTGGGAGCCGTGACAATTAACAAATGGTGATATCTTCCATTTCCATGTAACTTCACAGCCAAACAATGAAATTACCCTAAGGTGCCTGTAGGTTTAGGGCGATATGCTTGAACTCTGCTCCTCATCAGGATCTGCCCTACACTGACACATGCACTGATTTAGTTTCTTAGGTTGATGTGTTATCTTCTTTAAGAAAAGGCATTTCAGTGATCTGCTTTTCTGTAGCAGATCTTTTCTTTCAGGTTAGATATCAGGAAGAAGTTCTTTACTGTGATGGTGCTGAGACATTGGCAGAGGTTGTCCAGAGAAGCTGTGGCTGCCCCATCCCTGGCAGTGTTTCAAGGCCAGGTTGGACGGGGTTTGGAGTAACCTGCTCTAGTGGAAGGTGTCCCTGCCCATGGTGGGGGCTTGTAACTGGATGAGCTTTAAGGTCCCTTCTAATGCAAATCATTCTGTGATTCTATGAGCACTGATGTGACACAGGCTCTGTTAATTTTGCCGCTATAGATGTAGTCTGCCATTATCCTTTCCTTGGTTACTTTTGGATTATTTAAGTCCGTATTCCAGAAAATGAGGTGACTTCCAGCCCTAACTAATCTATGATTCTATGAATTCTGGGTAGTTTTTGCATGAAAAACTGCTTGCCAATGCATTGTGAATGTTTTCTTTTCCTAATTCAACTCTTTATGTTGTCTAACTGCAGTTTACTGCTCTCTGTTGAATCCATTGCCCTGCAATCTGTTGTGCACTCAGATTGCTTTAGGGAGGGACAAACTATGGGATGGTCTTAATGTCTTTTTTCTCTCACCGCTCTTAAATACTATTAAATACCTCTCATGCTTTTAAATACTGTATATTGGCCTACTATAGTTTGACTTCATGTGATGATTTAGCATTGGTAGATAAATAGGGTAAATAAGATGTTTATGCTTTTTATTGACTTAAGGTGCTTTGGAGAGTGGTATTAATTTACAGTTCAGTGAAGAGTAAGAGATTGAAATACTCCCTCAAGAGTTTTCTGTTGTAAATAGGGCTGTACATTAAGCTGCTGTGAACTGAAATGCTTTCAGATGTTCAAATGCACTGCATTTGTCTTCATTAGTAATTATAGCTGAAGGTGATAACACTGCAATTGGCCTTCATCAGAAATCATCGCAGTAAGGCTTGATGGTGTTGAGTTTATGATGTGCTTTGGAAATGCTTGGCCTTGATTTCAAGCTTTAGGTCTGCCTCACCACTGACCATCCTCTGGTGTGGACACTGGCTCCAACCTATGGTCACCTCAGACTGCTGATGGAGAGCAGTAGCCTTTCATGCCTGCTTTGTAATCACTGTGCTATAAATGACCAGCGAAGAGGAATGAGTAATCTGCTTGTGATATTTAGTTAGCTCAAACTGCATCATTAAACATGGTGGTAAAAAATGTCTTATTCCCCACTGTTGGTTGTATTTACTTCGGGGGATCTGACTCTGAGACCATTCTAGAAAACATATATTTGGATTTCTCAGTACAGTCGGCTGATATACATGTGACATGGTAAAGTCAGTTTGCCTTTCTGTGCTTTACTTCTGCTTTAATGTCTTTTGTTAATATGGGTACTGCAAAGTTTATGATGGTCTTTTAAATTTTTGCAGTATAATTTTTCACCCATTTTCCCATAGAATAATAATTTTCATTTTCTGGAGAAACTTCTAGTTTGTGGGACAAAATAAAAGAAGTTTTTTTGCTAACTGTAGTTGGAAAAACCCAGATGGAAAATACTTTGTTGTTCTTCCTGTGAGACCTCTGAATGCAACTGTCCCTGCTTTGGAATAAACATTTATTTCATTTTAGCCTGATCTATACCACAGATTAAAAATGCTTCTGAAATCTGTTTTTTGAGAGTGTATAATAGACATATAATGGTAGTGTTGACATTGAAGGATGTTGTATGAGTCACAAACCACAAAGCAGTATCTGCACCTTTCTGGTTCCCTGTAGGAATCAGTTTTTTTGTTGATTCTGCTATTTGAATATAATGTCTTTCATTGAAGCCTTACCTGTGCTGTTTCTTGATGTTTAGCACCTATATTGATCTCCTGAAATGTCTTTGCAGTGGGAGAAGTAAGCTTGAAAGCCAGATCTTGTTTTAAGTATAGCTTACTACAGTTCTATTGAGCAGAGAACCTGCTGGTTCCTTTCAGGTCCTTTGGGAGATTGGATGGACCTGGGATGAAAGGTCATCTTCCCTTCTATTACTTTTTCTTCCTTCTCCTGTCCTCCTTCCTCTTCTCTAGTAATTTGGTAGGCAGATTAATTTCCATTATCCTCTGGTACCCACATAAGTTACAGAAGGAAATAAAAGGATAAACCACAAAACTTTGTTATTAAATGCATGTTACTTCCAAGAAAACTAAACTTGTACTGACTAATGGTTAATACTTCATCTTTCCTTTTCCTCTTTCTTCTTTGTATTGGCAGGGTAAAGAACTTTGACCATGCCTCGTAGCCCAACATCAAGTGAAGATGAAATGGCACAAAGTTTTTCCGATTATTCTGTTGAATCTGAGTCTGACAGCTCCAAAGAAGAAACCATTTATGACACAATTAGAGCAACTGCAGAGAAGCCAAGCAGCAGAATGGAAGACAGTCAGAGCAACACGTTAGTGATTCGAATTATAATACCTGATCTTCAGCAAACGGTAAATCGTATTGCATTACAAAAAAAAAAAATGAAGCTGAAGCTTTGCTGGCTTCAGTCTGCAGTAGATCTGTTTTGTTCTCTTACAGTTTTGATAATTACAGGCAAAATTTATGTCATGTTTTCTTTTAATGTTTACATGGTGTATCCTGGGGATATATCTGACCGATAGCCTAAACTGAAGACACCTTTGCACCCAGGAGAGTATGTGTAGTATGTTAACTTGATGAAAGCTATGATCATAAAGAAAAATACCTGTCCGATCTGCAGGCAGAGGCATTTGTGTAGAAGAAAGAAGGTTAGAGAACTAAAATCTCATCAGCAGATGAGAACTGATCTCCAGAATTGCATTATCACTATGAAAGCCTTATATCCACATAATCCCACTGTTTTCTCTAATTTCTCTTTTCTTGAGGTAGTTTGTGGTGTGACGCTAGACTGGGGTGTAGTGGGAGGTCATCACATTCTCTCTTTACCATGTTTGTTGCCTTTTTCTGTTACCTTCCCATAACAAGATACCCTTCTTAAGTAGATGGTGTCTTTCAGAGTTTAAAGATGAGGAAAGAGAAGTGCAAATCACTCTCTCCTTCCTCCTCTGCTGCTATGCCTTTACTACACGATGTTGTTTCTCAGACTTAAACCCAGAGAAACCAACACACTCAGTTTGGAGGAAGAACAATGCTTGCAATTGGTTTTTAAAATTACGTGAAGTCATTGTTTTATTCTTTCTTTCTTCCTCGCCACTTATACTGGGCACATACCAGAGAGGATAGAACGAACTTTTTCTGGTGGACGAGTGGCTGTTTCTCACATCCTCAAGTCTGTTGGATGAAAATAGGGACTTTTCAACAAAAGACAGTCTTTCTTATCTTACAGAAATAATTGAACAGACACTTCATTTATTAAAAAGTTTCTGATTGAGTAATTATATTTCTTTTGTGGTTGAATTTACAAAGTTCAGTGTCTGGAATGTTAGGAGTATGAGGTTGAAGAAGTCTACTGTTGTAACTTTGTAAGCAAAAGAATCATTGTCTTCTGCAAGGGCTGCAGTAGGAATAACAGTCTCATCACAGGGAAGGTCTTGGGAGTTACTGATTCTATCTAGAACCGCAAGTGTTTGATTGATTTCCTAAACTATCCTGAGCTTCCCTGAATGCTCTTGTTGGGATTTTCAGTTGATGGTAGTCTGAAGGCATCAGCCTTTTTTCATTTCAAAAATGATTATGCAACACATTTTTCTAATGAATGTGTTCTACATACATCACTCTGTGCTGACATTTAAGATCTACATCATACTGTGCTGCCACTGAAGATCTATCTCAGATGAAATTATTCCTTTCTTTTTAATTAAGTTCATTTGTAGAGTGATAGAGATGGGCTGTCTGCAGGCTGACAGGGAAAAGCTGTTTTGACAGTGTGGCCTCAGGTGTGGTTTTAGAGCTCTTCTTTTCAAGCCCAGTCTACACAGTGCTGCAGAAATTCTGGGGAATGGGTGTCAGAGCTGGAGCTTTCTCTCTTAAACTCTTGTACTTGAAGTCTTTTAGATAAAGATTGCTGCTCAAATGCCAATATCACTCCATTAGTTGATATGGATTGATATTAACCTCTGTGAAGAGAAAGTGAGCTGGGCAGAGCAGGACTGAGGCTGCTGTGAGCCGCACATGGGGTTTGTATTAAATCTTGGCTGAAGCGATCATCACCTTGGATCTTTCATTTCAGTAGTGATTGAAATATTAAAATCCACTCTTGTACATCTTAAATTTGAAGGATTTTGCCCGTAGTGTCAAGACAAGCTCTGATTGGCTGTGGTTAGGATGTTATTGACAATCCTACCAGCTTACTATGTCTTGGACAGTATTTGGTGCTTAATGAATAGATCCAGTAAAATGGAAAGATTAACTTGACTTGCTAGGTTTACTCTGCTGTTAAAAACAGGGAGGCAGTAGCCTCCTGAAGCCCTCTTATTTCATTACTGTATTTCTTAGACCAATACTAAGTTATTTATTGACACTATTGAAACAGTTCTTATTTTTAAATTGAATTTTGTGCAGGAAATTAAATTAATCAAAAAGCATTTTTGATTTTGTGTTTCATTTGATTATTTTTATTGCTTTAACTTCTGTACATTTTTCCTTCTCAATAAACTCACAATGAAAAATAACTCAATCATTTTAAATAGTTCTAGAGCAGATGATCCGTTTCTGATTTAATTTATCAGCCCACAGGGTCTTGTACAGATAAGTGAAAGCTGGGTTCAGGTTTGCAGGCAGGGAAACCAGGAGCTTAAATGTAGAATAGTAAGGTTTGGAGATGATCATAGTCCATGAGCTGTGGTATAGCAACAAGTCAAATCCAATACACACCCTGTTTGCTGTATAATTATAATTGATTTAACAAAAGAGATATTTAAAATTAGTCTGTTTAATCACAGGAGCATGAAATGACAATATAATGTTATGTTTTTATTCTTGATTGTTTTATAGCAAGTATGATTAAGCAGATATTTGCTTAAAAGGAGCAGTTTAGGGTTTTAGATACTCAACCCATGGGGAAGCATTAAGCACCTTACTAAACTCAGAAGGAATAAAAGTTTGCTTCTGTGCAGTGGTTGGTGTAGATCACCTTTGTTTTGTATGTAAAAAATGCTAAGTTTTATAAGTAGGATGTGCTACTATGGAATTGTAGAGTAGTTAGGGTTGGAAGGTGTCTTAAGCTCATCCAGTTCCAATCCCCTGCAATGGGTGGGGACACCTCACACTAGCCCATATATCCCAAGGCTCTGTCCAGCCTGGCCTTGAACACTGCCAGGGATGAAGCATTTACCACTTCTTTGGGCAACCTGTGCCAGTGCCTCACCACCCTTTCAGTAAAGAACTTCTTCCTTATATCCAATCTAAACCCATTACCCTTGTCCTGTCACTACAGTCCCTAATGAGGAGTCCTTCCCCAGCATCCCTGTGGGCCCCCTTTAGGTATTGGAAGGCTGCTATGAGGTCTCCATGCACCCTTGTATTTCCAGGCTGAACAGCCCCAGCTTTCTCAGCCCGTCTTCATGCAGGAGGTGCACCAGTCCCCCAGTCCCCTGATCATCCTTGTGGCCTCCTCCAGACTTGCTCCAACACTGCACACAAATCAAAATGAGCAGCTTACTCCATTATTTTTGTCATGATTCCCAACTCGTTTGTATTTTCCACTCTTTGGTTGTCACCTCTTTAATATCAACATCTTCTATTGAAGGGAATAACTTGGATTTTGCTATTCTGACAGTCACATTTTGGAAGCAGCTGTGCAAACCATTTGTCATGGTTCCTCTCTTGCAGTGCAGATATGTGTGATTGACAACTTTGTGTGTCTGGTGAAAAAGACATGTTGGTTGGTAGGTTGTGAATAGGTAAACGTTAGTCCTCAGTGATTCTGTATCATGAATGTTATTCCCATTGAATTAATAATTACCATTTAGCTGGAGCAGGTGAGCTATTTTTACCTTTGCTTCTAGGCATGCAATCATGGCGTTATACAATCCCAGGTTGCAAAGGACCTCAAGGATCATCTGGTCCAACTTGACAGTCCTTCTGTTTTGCATAGTGACTTAATCTCACCAGTGTGAAGGGATGCTAGGTTATAACTGTCCATCTCTCTCATGGTCCAAAGAGCTTTAATATCAAACCCAAAAGTCTCACATTTCAGCACCCACTGTTGATGCGCTATCTCGCTTCTAGACTAGGATTTTGAGTGGCCTAGTGTGTTTCTGACAGGGTTCTTGAGCCACTCAGGTCTTCTTCAGTGGTTCTTGTTATAAAAAAATATATATGTAGCTGGCCTTTGAGGCACTATCACATTTAATCTGGTCTTGGGATGCACCAAAAAGGTGGAAAGAACAGGTCCCGTGTCTTTCAGTGCAGAATGTCTTTGAGTTTCATATGTGCCCATGTCAGACCTGTGGAAAGCAAAGTATTTCTGAAGGTATATACGGTGCATTGCTCATGCAATGCACACAAACACTGTAGAAAGGTTATTTTTCATTGAAATCTATTCTGAAGAACATTTGTCTCTGGCCCGTGTGCAATTCCTGCATCATGTGTTGAAGTGTGAGGGGTCAGGGATACAGGGATGTCCTTTGAGTGGCCAAAGAAGGGATTCCTGTGCTGCAGCTCTGCCATGGCAGCTGGGTACAAATACTTCTCATGGCTCAATATGGAGTGAGTTGGCAGCAGACATTCATAAGTCACATCAGAGGCAACAAATTGGTTTCTAGGCATTGCTGTCTGCTTGTCGCTTGTAATCAATGACTACAACATAAGCTACAGTGGCAAAATCCCTAAATTTCTGAAATTCCTAAATTCCAGCTTGGTGAGAAGCAGAGAACTGGGAAGGATTTTCAAGGTGTTCAAGTCTTCTCTTGCTTCATATCATACAATTCCTCCCATAAACTTACCCTAAGATAAATGTGGTTTCAAATTGATTGGGATTCTTCCTTAACTACTGTTATTTTATGCAGTTGTTGTGGATCAGACTGATTGTCAGAAGGGCCCAGAATAAAGTGGATGGTTAAATATCTTGCAACATCCCTTTCACTTGACTTTTCAACCAGGGTTGCTGTGAAGATGTCCTTTCTCTGAAGCAGGATATGGGCTCTGGTGGTTCTGTTTCCACAGCACTTGTGTATTAGTTGTTCTAGAGGAATGTGTCCTGAAATACAACTCTTGATACTTGTTTTTGTCATGGAATTTGTAGTTTTGTTATGTGTGTTTTTATGATATTTGTAAATTTTAGAATGTAAGATGCTATTTAAATCTTTTTCATTAATTAAATGTTTTTAATGATTTCTCTTTGCAGAAGTGCATTAGATTTAACCCAGAAGCTTCAGTGTGGGTTGCAAAGCAGCGAATTCTGTGCACTTTGAATCAGAGTTTGAAAGATGTCTTGAATTATGGACTGTTCCAGCCTGCAAGCAATGGTAGAGATGGGAAGTTTTTGGATGAGGAACGACTTCTTAGGGAATACCCGCAGCCAGTGAATAAAGGAGTTCCTTCACTTGAGGTATTTTTAGAGCTATTTGAAACTGTTGTATTCTGAGCTGCATTTAGGATTTCTGCATGCACCTGAATTGCTTTTGGGAAGTAGTGACCAGCAAGTCTCAACTTGAACCCTTGCTCACTGAAGTGCTGGAGTTCTCTTGCTCAGCAGAGCTGTTCCCATGTGTTATCCCCAAAAGGTTGCAAATAATCAGCAGCTTTGGGAGATCTGATTTTGAAATTTTCCTCTGCTGAGAATATGGGAGATGTGTCTTATTCTGGGGTTTAATAAAGAAATGTAAAGTTTTGGATTAAGCTTTTGGGTCTCAGAGGTTTGCAGTAGTAGGGTAGCAGCTGGTAACTAACCAGCCTTTGCTTTCTGTCTTAGTGAAGTCTTTCCCCCCTCCAAACTCACTCCCTCTGTTCTGCCCTCCTTCACAGTGCACAGATTTCTTTTGTCTCCTGGGAAAGCAGTAAAGCAAGAGAGAATGTGTGTGTGTGAAGCAGTCACATGCAGCCACTGGAATTTCCCCCCTCAATTGCTCATGCAGAAGCTGTGCACTGGGAAGATAAATTGGGCAGAGGTATTATGGCACTGGTTGAACGTGGAGCAGAGGCAGCTTATTCTGAAACACAGTATAGCAGGAAAGTGGGGCATGAAACTAGTATTTCATCAATTTTGATCTTTTTTTGTATGGCAGCACATAAACCGCTAATGATCTGCAGTTCATAAATGTGCTCCGCTATCACACAAATCCAAGAAAACATGTCTGGAGTTAGAGAAAGCTTCAAGTTCAGCTTTTCTGGCAGTTTACTTCAGAGATTCAATCACTAATGTCCATACTATAGCCATAAGCAAATTAAGTAACCACTTCATTTCCCTTCTGTCATGTTGTTTTGTAAGTGTTCACTGCTAAGTTCATCTCCCTGCAGCTAAAGGGTTGGACAATTCGGGGCTTAAAAGTGATCTTGGGAAAAGCTGGTGTTAAAGCCTCATTCAGCACAGTCTCATTGTCCAATAGACCTGCATAATATAATTAGATAAGAATAAATGGTATGCAAAATTGTATAAACCCCATTATTTCTGCCATAGATGCTATACTGTGGGCATGGGATGGCAAAAACTGCTCAGGGTAACAGGAGTTTCGGCCACAAAAAGGGGCAGTGCTCTGAACCTCAGTAACCACCTCTGATAAACAGCAGGAGAACTACTCCCATGTGTGAGTTCTGCCTGTGCGGATTAAGGGATTTTTCAGGAATAATTTTTTTTTTTCCATATCAGTAATGCTAAGCTGATATTTTGGAATACCTGTTTTTGAAATTCAACATGCCTTGCCAGTTCTTGTTCCTGCCTGAGGCTAGAGATCAAAATGCACAGAAATCCGTAGGGAAAAGCTCTTCTCACTGTAGCTCTTGCTTATTGCTATAGATTCCAGAGGCCCATTTCATTTTCCATCCTCCCCCATTGATCTCAGTGTATTTATACAAGATTAATTTTGCTTACACAAACTGTCTAACTGTGATGCCAGTATGTTAAGCAGAGTGCTGCTTTGTGGTGAATATTCAAAAGGAAATACTAAGCCTTATTTGAAGTCTTGCCTAAATCTACATCGGTGTGAATGATACTTCTCTTTATCAGGGACTGTAGTGATAAGACAAGGGGTAGTGCGTTCAAACTAAAAAGGGGATGCTCAGGTTAGATATAAGGAAGAAGTTTTTTACTGTGAGGGTGGAGAAGCATTGGAACAGGGTGCCTAGAGAAATAGTAAATGCTCCATCCCTGTCTGTGTTCAAGGCCAGGTTGGACAGTGCCTTAGGTGGCATGATCTGGGGTGAAATGTCCCTGCCCATGTCAGGGCAGTTGGAATTGGATGATTTTAAGGTTCCTTCCAGCCCAAACCATTCTATGGTTCTATGATACTTTCTGATAAGGTCAGAAAATTACATGATGCGCTTTTGAGCAAATTAAGACATTTAAAATGGATTCTTTTTCTCTCCCTCAGTTTCGATACAAGAAAAGAGTGTACAAACAGTTCAACCTTGATGAAAAGCAGGTGGCCAAGCTTCACACCAAGGTAAGCCCAGTTGACTGGGGAAGTTAGCAGATGTGTTCTTAGCAAAGTAACCTGTCTGAGGAGCTGGAAATAAGTAGGAATTCATTCCCACCTGGGCCTGTTGCTGATCAACAAACAGTAAGTGCTGTAACCAGCACCAACAGGGGTGTGTGAATTGTGATCTGAGAATTCATCTCATAGGAAAATTCCCATATTTGACTCTTTCATGTGTATATTAGTAATTTTAAATGAACCTTAAGTTTTAAATACAGCATGCTTTCAGCATACTGTGACAATGCCTATCTATGTCTCTAGGCTCGTTTGCAGGTCTGAGTTATAATGATGATGAACATACACTATCTTAAATTCTTACTGAATTAATCTTTTACACTTTTTTACCCTTAAAACTGTAAAAACCAAGAATTTTATTACTGCATTTGAGTTTTGAACATTATACTTAAGTAAAAGGGCCTGTAGAGACAGGAAAAGGTGGAGTGGCACTAACCTGCCAGAGGGGAGATTGAGATGAGCTCTTAGGCAGAAGTTCTTCCCTGTGGGGTAGAACTTCTTTTGTGCTGAGGTGCTGGCACAGGGTGCCTGGGGAAGCTGTGGCTGCCCCATCCTGGACAGTGTTCGAGGTCAGGTTGGACACAGGGGCTTGGAGCAACCTCGTTTAGTGGGAGGTGTCCCTGCTCATGTGAAGTGGGTGACCTGTCCAGATCCTTTCCAGCACAAAGCACTCTGTGATTCTGTGATTATAAACCTCAGGGTTTATGCTCTCGCTATGAAATTCATGTTGTCCAGGAATGTGAATTAGCTCGTGTTCAGTGTCAATAGATACTGACAGAAATTAACAGAATATTTCACTTTTATTCAAAAATTTCTTTTTAAAATTAGACAATGGTTCAGTTGTCACTCTCTTTTTCAGGCTAATTTGCGAAAGTTTATGGATCATGTCCACCACCTCTCAGTGGAAAAAATCACCAAGATGTTGGACCGAGGACTGGACCCAAACTATCATGACCTAGAAAGTGGAGGTTAGGACAATAAAACAAGCACCATAAAGTAGTACCTTGGGTTTTCTCAACCTAGATTGATTAATTGGCTGTATCTCACGTGTTCTTTCTTTTGCCTTCATAACTCTGGGCTAATGGAAGCTGTAAGGTTTTGTAAGGAGAAAATGTAGTTTATGATTTTCTTTGAGCAGCATTTTTAACTGAACATTTTATAAACAAATATTCTTTATTTTATTAATTTGCTTATCTTTTTTCAAGTATATATATTCTATTCCTTAGAAACACCACTAACTTTGGCAGTTCAGCTTGACAATGCTGTAGAAGTGATAAAAGCTCTGAAAAATGGAGGAGCACATTTAGACTTCAGAGCCAGAGATGGAATGACAGCTCTACACAAAGCAGCCAGAGCCAAGAACCAAGTAGCCCTCAAGGTAAGTGCTTTCAGTAACAAATGACACATTATATATTTGTTTCCTATAAAATAAAGGAGAATTACTGTATTGTCCTTAGTGGATCCTTTAATATGTGCTTGTTCTAGTGCTTCCTTGTGGCTTTCAAATCTTAAGAATTGCTTTCAGCAAAAAGGGCCTTTTCAGTTCCAATTCATTTTTTTTTTTTGGGGGTAGGAATTAGAAGTGGTGGAATTTAACCTTATTAACACAATGGAGAAGATCTGTCTGAGGAAATAGAATGGCTTCATTATTGCTTATCTCTCTGAAAGCGAACACCATTGACATGGATAATATATTGTATCTTAACAGTCTTTTCTGTTAAGTATTTTTAAATCACCCTAATAATTTAGATTAAGTCTTTATGGCTTTTGCTTATTTTCTTCTGACAGATATTCAGGTTGCTTGACATTTTTGATAAGGCATCTTACTGAAGAGGTGAATATGAGGCAGAGGTAATGTGGCATTTTCAGAACTGAGATTTCTGAAATTAATTAGAGGATGGAAATCAGACATTGCCACTCATCTTTTTTTTGCTGTCCCCAGAAATTCCTTCAGATGCTAATTCTTCTAAGGTCATGTCTTCCTTAATTTTTCTGCTTTCTAAATTGTATCAGCTTATAAATAAGTGTGCAAAAAATATATATTATGGCAAGTATCAACCTTATGAATACTTTCTCAGGTAAAGTCCCTTTATAGTTAGAAATCCATCCAAAATCTATTTTTCGCAATTTGTGATTACTTTTAGACCCTTTTAGAGCTTGGAGCATCTCCTAACTACAAAGACAGCTGTGGCCTGACACCACTGTACCACACTGCTATTGTGGGAGGGGATCCTTACTGCTGTGAGCTGCTACTTCATGAACACGCTACTGTCAGTTGCAAAGATGAAAATGGATGGCAAGAAATACATCAGGTAGGAAAGATTCATTTCTGTTTGGAGCTGAATTTGCAGGAGGAAATGCATCAGGTATATTCTATGGTTAAACACTGTTGTGAAGGACAGTGTTTGGAATGTGTTTAGTCCATGCACATAAAAGTATGGCATTTCTTGCTTTTTCTATTTGCTTGTTACTTTGCATCCTGCTGTGGTGAATTAGAAGAGAAGAACATTCTTGTGGATCTCTGTAACTTTGAAATCATATGGTTACTGTGGATTTGAGAAGAGAAGGATGCGTGGAGACCTCGTAGCAGCCTTTCAATATCTGAAGGGGGCCTATAAGGATGCTGGGGAGGGACTCTTCATTAGGGACTGTAGTGTCAGGACAAGGGGTAACGGGTTCAAACTTAAACTGGGGAAATTAAGATTGGATTTGAGGAAGAAATTCTTTACTGTAAGGGTGGCGAAGCACTGGAATAGGTTGCCCAAGGGAAGTTGTGAATGATCCATCGTTGGCAGTGTTCAAAGCCAGGTTGGACATAGCCTTGAGTGACATGGTTTAGTATGAGGTGTCCCTGTCCCTGACAGGGGGTTGGAACTGGATGATGGTAAGGTCCTTTCCAACCCAAACTATTCTATGATTCTATGATTTTGCTGCAGAACTGGCACTAGTCATATTTCTGTAATGGTCTCTTGGAAGTTCAGCTTCCTGTTGGAGGCACTTCAGTAAAAAAGCGTATCTTGGTCTTCTTGTTAGATGCCAATTTTTGTATCCTTGGTAATGCTTCTTGTGTGCTTTTCAGAGGTACTTTCTCCTTTCTCTCTGGTGAACTTTACAGGAAGATTTGTGTTCAGGATCCTGCTGCTCAGATCTGTCAGCATGTTGCACTGAAAGAAGTTAAGCTCTTACATACTCACAGTTTGAGTCACTTTTCATGCCCTGTGTGTGTATTTAAACTGGGATTCTAATGATTTTTCTTTTGCTGATTGTACATCTCCCATTCAGTGTGTGGATGAAGGTGATACTTTGTTCTGTCAAGAAGAATGATTTAGTAAAGTAATCATTTGAGGTGCATGGTGTTCACATAGCTTGAGTCAATGACAGTGCCAGAATTCATTGTTGATTGACTTCACCATAGCTTATAGGGAAGATAGACCTCTGTAAGAGTAATCAACCTCACAGGCCTGCTTAGATTATCTAGGCTCGCTTTCTTTTCAGTGCACTGATCTTTTGAGTATAGAATATATGTTCTGTGAAAGAAGTGGGAGATAGTTTTGGTACCCAGGTTTCTGGGTATCCACATACCTGAAAATTTTTACCATGTAGGAGTGTTCAGGTTGAGGTTGTTTGCATCCATTTCTAATGGTGATGGGGGGGGGGGAAGCACATTAATTTACTGCAACCATTTCTGGGGATGTTGAGGAAATGGATTGTCTAGGTCATAGTGTTATCCCACCTGGACTCATGGAAAATCCTAGAATCATAGAATAGTTAGGATTGGAAAGGACCTTAAGATCATCTAGTTCCAACCCCCCTGCTATGGGCAGAGACACCTCACACTAAACCATGCCACCCAAGGCTGTGTCCAGTCTGGCCTTGAACACTGCCAGGGATGAAGCATTTAACACTTCTTTTGGCAACCTGTGCCAGTGCCTCACCACCCTTGCAGTAAAGAACTTCTTCCTCAGATCCAGTCTAAACTTTCCCTGTTTAAGTTTGAACCCATTACCCCTTGTCCTATCACTACAGTCCCTCATGAAGAGTCCCTCCCCAGCATCCCTATAGGCCCCCTTCAGATACTGGAATGCTGCTATGAGGTCTACACGCAGCCTTCTCTTCTCCAGGCTGAACAGCCCCAACTCTCTCATCAGAGAGAAACTCCCTATTTTGAAAACCCAGCTTCATAGACGTATGGTTATTATTTCTCCTAATGAAACAGCTAAACATTGATTTATTTAGGTTTACATCTGGATTATGGGCAGTCTGTTTTCAATAATCGGTAATGGAAGTATTCCTCTGTCAACTCAGAAAGATGATGGTATTATATAATCCCATCTGCTTTTGTCTGTGTGAAGAAGGGGAAGTTATCTTGCCTGGCAAGGAAGTAATTGATACCAACTATATTTTTAGTTTCAGTAACCCAGTTTTTGACTGTATAAGTTAAGCCTTTAGGCTTAAGGTGGTTCATGCTGTGCTAGAAGAATAGTAAATGGATTTCCTCTAGTCATACCTGTCTTTCTCCATTGACTCTGCTGTGGAGTCCTGGTGAATAGTTTGCTCAGCGCACCTACCTCACAGACCCTTCCAAGGGGAAATGCAGCCCTCTTCCATTGGTTGTCTTCCAGCACCTCCCTGTAAGTGTTATTGTCGGATTGGCAAAGAAGCAGCGAGTAGGGAAAGGACCTTGTTTTAGTCCAGTTTATCATAGCAAGGAATAGGAAGCTGAAATTAGTTCTTGTATTTTATGACTTATTTAAATAGTTGCATCTGCACATTTGTCCCTGGACATTGAGCGACTTTAAGAGACTAGAAAGGACTGATAATTTATGACTAATTGTATACTTGCTCTGATCTCCCACACAGTCAGAAACACCGTTATGGTTTAGAATCACACAATCAACTGGGTTGGAAAAGAACTCTTAAGATCATTAAGTCCAAACATTACTCCAGCACTGCCAAAGCCACCACTAAACCATGTCACTGAGGGCCTTATCTACATGGTGTGTGACCACTTCCAGGGACAGTGACTCCAGCAGTGCCCTGGGCAGCCTGTTCAATTCCTGAGCACCCTCTTTGTGAAAAAATTGTTCCTCCTCTTCACTCTAAATCTCCCCTGGTGCAGCTTGAGGCCTTTTTGCTCTTATCCTATTACTTGTTGCTTGGGAGCAGAGACCAGCCACCTTCTGGATCCATCCTCCTTTTAGGTAGTGATAGAGAGTGAGAAGGTCTCCCCTGAGTCTTCTCTTCTCCAGACTAAACCCCATCAATTCAGATCCTTTTCTCCCTTTGCTCTTTGTTGGATGCTTACTTTCTGTGGCCCAGCCTGAAAATGTTCGTGTTCCAATAATAGCTAAATACATAAATTGTAAATTAATAAACTGTTAAATAAACACTGTTTCCCCCTTTGTGTGTTTAAAAGCTGAAAATAGAGGAAGAAAAGATGCAGTGGGTAGGATATTAGGCTAGGACTTTGGGTGTCACAGATTTAATGTGTGCATTGAGCAGTAGTTACTTTTTCTCATCCAAATTGCAAGATGTGTCAGTTTGTAACTCCCACTGAAGTTAGTAGTAATTAGGTACCTAAGACAGGCTGAATGGCTTTGTATACCTGTGTATCTCTTGGCTTAAAATCTGTAGTATTATATAGAAATGATGCTGATTTGAAATGATATAAAGTTAAAAATGTTAGAAACTGCGAATTGCTCAGTTGGGGTAGAAGGTAGTCAAGTAAAGGAGGCTGTTGAATGGAAATGCTGTGTTTTTTCTCCAACTCATGTACTAATCAGGAAAGTTTCTAATTTCAGTGGGGTCTTGTTCATAGAGGTTAATTTCCCAGTATTGAGGGTCTAACATTGATTTGTATGACTGACAAAATAATGCTTGAAGATTTTCCTTCTTTTGGATCAGTGCTGTGTGTAGTGTGTGTCTGTTGATATCACAGGATCAAGAAGATAATTACTTGAATTTTGGCCAAATTTCCCCAAACTCTTTTCAGACCTTCAAAGGAAGCTTTGGCAATCTCATCATCTTCAGTGCCATCTAGTGGGCAACTCTCGAAGCTTCACAGGATGAAAGACTTGCTACATTTGACAGATAGGAATATTAGGGGATCAAAAGTACCAAACTTTGTGTCTTCCCAATCCCTTAAGCTGCCAGTCCTCAAATATTCAGATGTACAGAGACTTGCTGGACCTGAAGTGAACACGTTGGTGTTTACGGGCAGATGTGCATATGTGGGTGTCAATCCTCCCATTTAGTGCAGGGGTGGTTGTAAAAGCTAGACTCTTAGGGGCTAAAAACCTTTATGTGAAGTGCTTTCCTAGATTGAACAGTAACCAAAATACTGCTGATCTCTTTCAGGCTTGCCGATATGGACATGTCCAACATCTGGAGCACCTCCTCTTCTATGGTGCCGATATGTGTGCACAGAACGCCTCAGGAAACACAGCGCTGCACATCTGTGCTTTATACAACCAGGTGAGCTGGTTCATACTTCTTCTGCTGGTGCCACAGTCTTACCATCCCCCTTCAGGTACATAAAGGTCCCTGGCAGGAGCTGAGGGGTTCTCTCTGCATGGTTAAGTTGGGGGGGGGGGGGGGGGGGAGGGGGAAGGGGGGAATGTCTTGCTTGAAGGGATGGAGAGTCCAGTCCCATGGAGATGTGAAAACAGTGCTGTGAGAGAATGGCGTACAGCCAGGAGGAAAAACAGGTGTAATTGAGATACTAAATTTATTCAGCCTTTAAAATTTGTTTGTTCAGCCTTGAGACAAGAAGGCTCAGGGGAGACCTTATTGCCATGTTCCGGTATATAAACGTTGGCTGCAAAGATCATGGGTATTCCCTTTTCACAAGGAGTCCCATGGAAAAGGTGAGGGCTGATGCACAAGTTCTGCACAGGGAGGTTGTGAATAGACACAAGGGGAAAATTTTTCACAATGAGTATAACCAGCCACTGGAATAGTCTCCTCAGGGAAGTGGTGGATTCCCAGGCATTGGACAGGTTGCTGGGCTATCTAATCTAGGTCATGCTTCGACAAGAACTGTTGGACCAGACAATCCTTGAGGTGCCTTCCAACCTGGGGATTCTGTGATTCTGAATCATTCATGTCTGCCCACAGAAACAGAGGCTGGTTTACTTTTCTGTTGAAGAAGTTTACTGTTTTGATGTTAGGTTTTCCTGAGGTACAGTTTCTGTGCTTCTAATGCATTTGGGATAAGTTTCCTATTATTGATGATCTGTAGAGGCAAGTTACAGTGAAGAACAACATAGCTCATTATTTTTCATTTGATTTATGTAATACGCAGTGTTACATAGTGTTATAGGTTTTAAACAGTGGTGTTAGAATCCACAGAAAACATAATTAAAGCCTATCTTTTAGTGTTTTATTCACTGATCACAAATAAAGCTACTCATTGTAGGTAGCAAGTGTATACATATCGATTAGAAAATATAATAGTGTTCTACCATCTTTTTCTGTCATATCTAAATATTTATTTCCTACTCAGAATTTATTGCTGTTTTTCTAGAGATTAAATTAGACTGAAATAAGAAATACTTGGAAAACAGTGGGGAAGTGTCTCCGTAGATGATACAGGAGATAATGGGTTCTCTGCTGTTTAGAACTTATGTAGCCATTTACAGATGGTAGAACCATTTGATTTGATGGCATTTCATACTTTCTTTGTGTAGAAGGGATAGAGAGGGAATAAGTTTTACAGCTTTGTTAAAACACAGCTAATATAATGTTACGTTGAATTAGGAAAACACAAGTCATGAGATGTGACTGAAACATCTGTTACAGCATCTGCTTCTTCAATAATCACTATCTTAGTTCTTGTCAAAAGCCTTGTCAAGACACATTCCTCAATTAGGTCTAAAATACCCTCAATGTTTTAATAAATAGAATTTTGGGAATAATTTGATATTTTTCAAGGCTGCTGACTTGCTCTGTGTGTGTCAGAATTGCTGTCAGTTCATAGAACTCAATTGTACAAATCTCATTAATGCTGATTACTTGGAGTGCACAGCACTACAGGGAAGCGGGGCCACTATAGAGCTGCGTGCTCACTGGCTGCCACTTCTGTTGGAAAAGAAATACTCACTTTAACCTCATTTACTTTACTTCTGCAGGGGCAGAATTGGGAAGCCCAGACCGTAAATGTGCATAGAAACGTAAAGCTCTGAACTTGCCTCTGTTGTTTTTGTAACCATTTTACTTCAGTGCTTTCATGGCTGTAGCTGTTTAGAAGATCAAACACTTGTAGGTTACTGCATATGATACATGCAGTATGATTTATCTGTCATGTATGAAAGTACTTTTCATGCTGAGGTGTGTTTACCTCCTGACCACAGTGGAAAAAGGATTCTGTAGAAGACTTGGAGACTGTCATTGAAATTGCATCTGCAAATATGCAAAGTTTCATAGTCCTTAAGCTTCACTTTGTGACTGTGAGTTTAACATCTCAGGATTACGCTGTTAAGCTTCTTTTTTCCTTAATCATTGAATAACTAGAGTTGGGAAGGACCTTAAGATCACCTAGTTCCAACCCCCTGTCATGGAGAGTTGCCTCACCCTAGACCATGTCACCCAAGGCTCTGTTCAACCTGGCCTTGAACACTGCCAGGGGAATGTGAACCATAACTGTGCCGACCTTTTTCAGTGTCCCTTCTGTTGAAACTTCTTATTAGCTATTGTGGAAGGAAGGGTGTTGGCCTTTTCTGTATGGAGAGGATGAGAGCAGTATCCTTTTTACCTCTTGACTCCTGTAGAGGGAGGCATTACCCATTGGATTTTCCTTGCCAGTCTTCCGTGTGGAATTTTCTGCTGCTTTCTGAAGTTCTAATTCTGTTTTCCTGAGTGTCAGCTAGATGCTGATCTGAGTAAACTCTTGGGTTTTAAACATATTTCGTAGCCCTCCAGTTGCTCAGCAAAATCTACACAGATCATATGTCTCTGTGTTTTGCAAGTTAAAAAGCCTGGGATAAAGTGTAACTTTCAGTCAGTGAATTGGATTCTGTATGGAAACTGTTGTAGTATTAAATCAGGTAATTAGATCTCAGACAAGCAATTGAATCTCATCTGCTGGCAAGCCCACACTGATGTCTAAAAAGCTACTGCATATTCAATTTATGTGTGATATAATGAATGAACAATACTAAGCTCTCAGTAGCTGAAGTTATTAGGTTGTCAGAGCTAAAAGAGATACAAACAGGAGTTATAGCATTCGTAGGCAGCACCTTGATGACAGAGAGCTTTGAAACGTGGAATTTCCATTGCATTAACAAAGGAAAAGTAATCAAAACTGTGTCTGGTGGTGATTTTTTTGCTTGTTTTCCCACATTCATTTGCCTTAATAGTGGAAAGATGGGGAGGAGACAAAAGGGAGAGAGCTGAGAATGCTTCTGTTTTAAAAGAATGAATAAGCAAATGCAGTGTTTAATCCAAATAAGTTCTCTTGAACATCCTTATGTTGAACAGCGCTGACCACTTCTGTCAAAATTTTACTTCTCAAAACTGTTGAATAAATAAATCACTTTGTGTGCATTTTGTTACACTGCAGACAGCTTAAAGTTTGTAGAGTTTTTAAATACATAATTCTTCTGGTTTTGTAGTGTTGAATGATTTATTCTATAAGGAAATGAATAATCAGTCAATATGTGCAGTATGTTTCTTAATATCAGAATTTCTATCCTCAAGTTCTTGATCAGAATTGAGCCTTTTAATGCTGAAGGGCTGTACTAACATTTCCAGTGTGTTTACTAAGCAGTACCTGCAGGAATGGTGGAATAGTTGTTATTGTGGGAATGTAATAGTGTGCAAACCCAGAATCATTTAGGACTCAGTCAAAAAGCAATTTGTGGAAAAGTAACTCTGAAAATAGCTTTATTTTTTTAACCTGGAGATATTCCCCTAGATTGCAGAGCATTGACTCCTTTTTGATACAGAGCACAGGAAAATAAGAGAAACATTTTGATATTGGGCAGTGTTCTTGGTCATAGAATCATAAATGGTTTGGGTTGGAAAGGACCTTAAGATCATCCACTTCCAACCTCCTGCCATGGGCAGGGACAACTCCCACCTAGACAATATCACCCAAGGCTCTGTCCAACCTGGCCTTGAGCACTGCCAGGGATGGAGCGTTCACTACTTCTTTGGGCAGCCTGTTCCAGTGCCTCACCACCCTCACAGTAAAGAACTTCTTCCTTATATCTAACCTGGACTTCCTCTGCTTAAACCCACTCTCCCTTGTTCTGTTGCTGCAGTCCCTGATGAAGAGTCCCTTTCCAGCATCCTTGTAGCCCCTTTCAGATATTGGAAGGCTGCTATGAGGTCTCCACGCAGCCTTCTCTTCTTCAGGCTGAACAGCCCCAACTCTCTCATCCTATCTTCATAGGGGAGATGCTCCAGTCCCCTGATCATCCTCGTGGCCCTCCTCTGGACTAGTTCCAACAGTCCCATGTTGTTTTTATGTTGAGGATACCAGATCTGCATGTCTTCCTTTGTGCAGAGATACTGAGAGCACGCCTAATGTGCCAATTTAAAATGCAAGCAAATAAAATTATTCCAAGTATATTTTATTAAAGTTACTGTTTATGGGATGATTGTTTAATATATCATCTTGAGATATAATCTGGTCTGTGGTGCAGAATAGGAAGTGTGGGAACAGAAGAGTGGGATAACCTCTTCCCCACATATATTTATGACAACCCTCTGGAGGAGACTAAATGAGATCAAGAATCCAGCATGGTAAATTAGAAAACATAATGAAGAAAATGATTTTCAGCCCAAATTTCTTCACATTCACAACTCAGAACCCAGTAAATAAGCTTCATTTCTGTCACTAAAATAGCTGAATTGTGTGATTGTTTTCTCTGGCTGCAAATTTCTGTTAAAAATGAAAGGTAACACATTGAAATACTGGATTAAATAAAACTCCACAACACAATGTGACAAGAAATCTGCAAAGCATAACAGAAGTAACAAATATTTCTGATGCAGAAACAAAAAGCTTTATGAAATGTGAACTGCTTTGCATAACGTCCAATGATGAGCATTAAAGATGACAAGTAGGAAATGCAGTCTTTATATGGATCACTGGGAATTCCAGCATTCCAAGATCCATGCCAGAACTGCAGAGGAGTTCTAGCAGACTATGGCCAATTGTATTTTACAGCAGTGTGGAATAAAGACTTAAGTAATTCACTGCCTTGGTCCAGAAAAGTAGTTTTTAAGGCATTTTGTTTGCAGATTTCTTCAGTTCAGGGAGTCTGAAGCTTAGTTTTCTCTTGTAGAAGAGCTGTGTTGGGTTTACATTAGTGTTTTTCAGGGGAAAAGAGAGAAGGTAAGACTGGTCAGTGCAGGTTGTGTAGCCAGTATGCGTAATTGCAGGTATGTAAAAAGATGTACAAAACATTAAATGTTTAAAATTGAAGATATGGTGGACATGAACCTCAAAATAAGCTCATGCAAGTGGTAAAACTGCTTTGTTTCATTTTTAGCAGTAGGGGAGGATACCATTCATCCCTAGTGCTATTTGCTGCACTGTGAACTGTACTGCTTTCCCTACAATATAGGCAAAGAGCATATAAGAGTCAAGCTGCATTTTGAACTAACACATTTCCTGCAAAATCTGATTTGTCAGGTGTAGAATTTCCACAGGATGGTTTCTTAAACATTTACTAAGATCTTTACCTCTCATTCCTCTACATGCTTTCACACTCACATATTGTTTCTACTCTAACACACTGCAAAGCACCTAAAGCCTTGTTGGATTTAAACTAGTATTTTAACGACTTAAGTTCTCAGATTATTTATTCATTTTGCTTCTTACCTAAGAAAATACATACCAAAGAGCAACACATCTCATAGCCACAGTGTCACTTTAGTAACCTAAGACTCTTACTACCAAGGCTACTCTTCTACTGTTTTCAGGAGAGCTGCGCAAGAGTGCTGCTGTTCCGGGGAGCTGACAAGGAGATTAAGAACTACAACAGCCAGTCTCCATTTCAGGTAAAAAAGAAATACCCCTTCCCTCTGCCCCCCCCCAGAATATTCAGAGGAAAATCTCACATGAAGTTGGTTTTGTGAAGAAGTTACACTGCAAAAACTGTAGCTTTTGTTAAATGCAATAAGTGAAGATGGTACTGGAATAGCTAAGAATGAGAGAAAACTGCACTCCCGTAGTGGGTCTGGTGGTCCTGTCAAGGAGTTTGAGAATTACATGAGCTGTTAATGACAAAACATGAAATCATTGGTGTCCTGCAGTCTGTTGCTTTGTGATTATTTCCAGTCCCATGTAACAGACATCCAAGAGTCCATGTAAGAGAGATCCAAGGAGTGAGCAGGCAGCTCAGCTTTGCTTGGTCCTAGTTGACTTAGCCAGGAAGAAGTTCTTCTGTCCTTGGATGTGAGGACAAAGAGCTAGGTTAAGTTTCAGGATGGGACCGCTGTAATGCACTGTCAGTGGTAGAAGTTGAAGCTGTCATTTCCATGTCCAAAAGAAAATAAGCGTTTCTTCAGATTAGTCAAAATTTCCTAGATGATTTTTCACTATTTTCTTATATTAAAGTATTTTTCTGAAAGCCTTATTAAAATCCAAATGGAAGAAAATTGTTTGTCCAAAGGGTTGTCAGGTATGGCTCTTGTTTCTGAAGCAGTCTTAATTCGCCTGGATTTTGAAGGAACGTTCCTGATGCAAACTGACATGTGAGAAATAAAGATGAAAGCTGCAATGTTGTAAGAAAAAGGAACAGAAGGAATTCAAGTTATGGAAAAAGGTGCTTCTGGAAGAAGCATGGCACAATGCCACTGAAAGGTACTGTCCTGGTGTGAAATGTGAGGGGCTATTTCCCAAAATCAAGTAGTCTTTCAATCAGAAGAAATCCTGCTTTGTCTTTGCTTGTTGTATCCTTTCCATTACATTCTCATCCTACTTTGGATAATGCTGGCATAGAATTCAAGGATGCTTTTGCTCTTTTTTCATGCTTTGACAAGTGAAATAGTTGAAATATTAACTATATCCATATGGGCTTCTGAGTTGGCTCCTTAGAAGTTACGTGTAGAAAACGCCTCTGAGTTTCAGGCTTTTAAAACCCAGCCAAATAATTCTCTATCAGTTTAACCATCTCCATATTTTGAATGTTTTCTGGGTGTAGGTGGTGTATCTCAAGCCAGCAAATCTCAGGCAGTTCATTGTTTACTTTTGAGAACATTTTCCCAAGATTGGGAAAATGGTGCATAAACAGTTTAATTTCAGGCATCATATTAGAACTGCTGATAGTTTGCCATCTAAATATATACTCAGCACAAGAGTACATAATACTTATCACTGCACCTTAGAAGTATGGAGTGGTTAAGAAATGGACTGAGAAGAAACCTTGATTGTTAGAGGGGTGGGTTCTGGTGTCATCTCTTTGCTCTTATTAATTTGTGTCTTTGAGATGATATTTTGTTCTAGGATTTTATGTTGGGGAATGTAAATGACAGGTTGAATAGTTTCCATTTTTCTTCTTCTTTGTATTGACTCTTCCTCTTAGAACACAAAAATATGGGGGAAAAAGGCAGAGAAAGCATTTTAAAGGCTAGAGGTGATGGTTGTAAGGCTTCAAGACATGAAGGATGAATAACCAAAGCCAACTAAAATTAATGAAGCACAGGAGACAGATGGATTTTAGGAGAAGGGTATAGCTGTGCAAGTGCATTTAGTGACCAGTGAATTATCTCTTGGCCCTATGGAATAAAATCCTTTCTGTTACCATTTATTATGTGTTACTAAATAATATTATACTGTACAATATTTATATGTTTTATATGTTGTTATATAATCATCCCACTATACTGGGAACTGGTGAGGCTGCATCTTGAATCCTGTGTTCAGCTCTAGGCTTCTCATTACAAGAGAGACATTGAGGAGATGGAGTGGGGACAGAGAAGGGCAATGGAGCTGGTGCAGAGCCTGCAGCACAGTGTGATGGATAATGGCTGAGAGACTTGGGGTGTTCAGTTTGGAGAAGAGAAGGCTCAGGGGGGCCTTATTGCACTCTATGGCTGCCTGATAGGAGGATGGAGACAGGAGGAGGCTGGGCTCTGCTCCCAAGGAACAAGGGATGGGACAAGAGGAAACGGCCTTAAGCTGCACCAGGGAAGGTTTAGATGGAGCTGAGGTGCAATTTCTTCCCCAGCGGGTGCTCAGGCATTGGAACAAGCTGCCCAGAACAGTCCTTGAGTCATGGTCCCTGCAGGTGTTCACACACAGTGTAGCCAAGGCCCTCAGTGCCATCGGTTAGCGGTGGGCTTGGCAGTGCTGAGGTTAACAGTTGGACTTGATCTTAGAGGTCTTTTCCAGTCTGGTTGATTCTATGATATACTTTTCATGCTTGGCCTTTGGACTTTCCCTACATGGACTGGCTCTTAGTTTGGCTTTGTTGTATCCTGTTTGGGTCTACATGCTTAAAAAAAAGGAAATTATTTTCCATCTTTTTACTTTCTGGTATCTTACTTTAAGGGGTAGGGAACGTAAGAAAAATTACAGTTTCTGTGGCTGGAGTGAGTAGAGATAAACCCTGATGCCAGCACTGCAATAAAGCAGCATTAGAATTAATTCTTGGCCATCTGTTGCTGACCCAGTCGATCAAACACCACAAGTGGAGCTGTTATAAAATTATGTAGAATCCCCTTGAGTTAATAGGATTTTGCATACTAAAAATGTTTACTCATGTAATAAGTAGCAAGGAACATTGGAGCATCTCAGATGTACATAATGAGACCAGTTGTAGCTGCAGCATCTATTCCTTTGGGTAACCCCCATTATGTTCCTTTCTCAGAACTCTAAAAGGGCAATACTTTTGAATTGCTGCTGAGAAAATTGATGATATGAAAACTGTGCTATTCTGTAAAATAAACATACTTGGACATGGAGAAATTTGTGTGTTGCTTTCAAGGCCTACCAAAGCTTTATTTATTTGGATAAAAATGAGCAGCATGAGTTTGTATTTAGCATTAGCTTCAATGAATGTAGTATAATTTTACCACCAGAGAATATATGCCTGTGTTTACTTCTTACCAAATCACAGTGCTTATTAAAACAAGCATGGATTTATTGGATCATATGGAAGGAAAACTAATCTGGGCTGAACTCTGTTGCCACCTCATTCAGGTATACTGCCTGGGATCTTTTCAGTGTCTAGCAGAGTTAGTGTAGGAATGGTCTAGCCAGGTGTCGAGGCCGTAAAAAAGCTTGTCTGTGTTATGCAGTTATTAGCTACCTTTGAAGGCATGTGTTTCATCCTGACTGATTACTGGAGTCTATTAAGTTAGTAATCAGTGTTGAGTACAACTGATGTCACCTGTAGCTGAAAGTCTGTCTGTGACGGTCAACTGTGATAGACTGTGCTGGTAGGCTGTACCCTGCAATCACAGAATATGGGTCAGCAGGAATTTCATAGCATCATAGAATCACAGAATGGTTTGTATTGGAAGGGATCTTAAAGCTCATCTATTTCCAGCCCCCTGCCACGGGCAGGGATACCTTCCACTCGTCCAGGTTTGGTCAAGTTGGCCAACCTGGCCTTGGACACTGCCAAGGATGGAACATTTCTCTATTTTTTTTTTGGTGGGGTCTCCTCCCCCAGTTAATAAGTATTAATGCTTGTATGGATGTGGGGTCAGTCTCCTCCCTCTGTCTTCCCTGTGGATGTTCCAGGGGAATTGGGACAATTCCTGCATCACTTGTGACCAAGTGAGGAAATTGTGTGTACTGTGTTTTAGTTAAAGGATGACCGGCAATTAGTGGTAAAATGAAACCTGTGCCACATCACTGTATTCTATTGCCAGGTCTGTTTATCCATCATTCTCTTATTCATCCCATCCTGGCTGGGTAACCTTACCTGCTAATTATTCTGTACTAACAGATGGAAAAAAAAAAAAATTGGCATTACAGATCTGCAAGTGCCGCCTAATAATAAACTGTTTTATACATGGGGCTTGGCCATTTTTCCTTTGAAGTAACTAAAATTGGAGCAGGGATGTGCTTTTCTTCATAGGAATGAAGTTGGATGTGCTCTCAGCCATGCCTGCTGTGGATACTGCTTGTGCCTCCATAGCAATTCATTTATACCTTACGATAGAACTTGCCAAACCATGATGTTTGCTACCAACACACAGTACATGATTTAGAGTTCTCGTACACTGGCTTACAAGTGCTGAAATGTAACTTCTGTTCCAGTTATAGCTTAACTTTAAAGTTTCCAGTTGTTTTAGGTTTAGTTTGCCTTATAGTTTATATTTTCTTAGTAAAATGCAAAATACCCTTTCAGAAAAAGAGGATATCCATGATATCCTATCAACATGCATAGTTTCCCACGCATTACATGTACTTCTAGATTAAAATAATTTCTTATCTGGCAAATAATAATCCAGTAGCTTGGAAATCTCAGTTTTGCAGTGTTTACAGGCTGTTGATATTCTGTTGTGTAAGTTAAAATGAACCTTGTTTATCATGTTTTTCCTTTCAGTAGCAGAAGCTCTATGGGTAATTCATGTGATTTCATATGTACTATACAGCACTTTGAAGCTTAGAGCTCATAGCACTTATAATTTGTCAGTGCTTTTAGAGCGCCTGTGTTCAGATATACAGAAGAATGATTTTAAGGTGGCATTTAGTGACACGTTTTAATGGCAGAGTTGTACCTGAGAATGATTTCTCTTAGTCGTACCTTAGTATTGATCACTGCTGTCCCAGACCAGTGTGGGCTGTTGTGCTGGTGTTGCATAGATGGCAGGAGGAGCATCAGTCTACAAGCTCCATTGCAGGTAGAACTGTTCCTTTCAGTGTGTTGGCTGTACAGCTATTTTCAACTGCTCAAATTTTTGCTAGGTTTGAGTCATTTGAAATGATTTTTTTCCATGCCTGCTATCAGGCAGCATTGTTCAGAAAAACAAAATGATTCAGCTGTTTTGGTGGATGGGTGAGGGACAACATGTGTTGTTTTGCTCATACTGAGAAACTCTGCTGACCCACCTCTCCCTGTCCCATCTCCCCTGTTGTGTTATGTTGTTTTGATCTGTTTTCTTTAATTGCCCTGTGTGCTGTCGCTGATCTCCATGTTAATATTATGGTTGTGTAAACTGGTTTGCAGTCTGACTCAAATAGAGGAACTCCAAAGCCAGAGTGCATGTTTGGGTGCTAAGCTGGCTAGGGGGAATAGAGTCAGGCGCAGCTGGACATGGGAAAGTGAATATCGAGCTTGGAGATGGGTGAGACAGCATGATGCTGGCTGGGAGTCTGGAAGAGCAGGAGGAACGAATGGAGCAAGACCATTGATTGGGGGTTTGAACTAGATGGTCTTTAAGGTCCCTTCCAACCCAAACTATTCTGTGAGTCTAAGATGTATAAGAGTCTTGGGGACATTTGTCTTCTGCCCTTGATAATTAAAAATTTCTTTTAGATTGATGAGATTAGAGGGAAAATGGGGACTTAACTGTAGGAGGAAGGGAGGCTTGCTTGGGTAGAATGTTGGGGAGGAAGCCTCAGACTGGGGAGATGAAGCTGAGTGGCAAGGCAAGATCGGGCTTTCACAAGGTGGACATGCACGCAGTGCTCCCAGCCCTGCTAGTGGGCTGAAAAATCAATTGCATTATCCAGCATATCACTCGAATGACTTTTCAAACCTTGCTTTTGATTTAAGTTCTTATAATCCTTAATTTCTATCTTTTTGATGAAATTTACAGGCAAAGTACAAGAAGTTGTTCTCAGGTATTGTTTTTGCCTCTGACTTTGGAGAGGGTGAAATTCAGATTTTAACACTAAAAGTCTCTGGGTGGTGCCACAAAAAGGCATCTTTATAAATACTTAACAAATAGAAATAATGTTTTCTCTCTTGGTGTAAAAATATGTAACTGTCAATGGAGCAGGTGAATTACACGAGGACAAGTACTTATTTTTATCCTAATTCCTTTCCTGAAGCACTGGGGTGAAGAGTGCATCATTGAATGTTAGGTATTACTGGCAAAAAATGCAGCTCTCTTATGCTGCATTCTGCCTTTAGTAGGCTTTCAGCTTTTGTCCTGATTTAAGTCAAATAATGGAATTTATTCATACTTGCTCTGGTGGTTTTATTTCCTGTGTGTTGATCAGTTACATTGTGATTTGCAGTACAGTAATAATGGGTAAAGGCCAGCCTATCATGAAAGAGTGTATGGTCTCATTTGCACTTAGTCATTTGTCATATTTAGATGCTGATAGGAAAAGATTTAAGATTTTAATCATCTAAAACCCCCAGAAGTACTAGAATAAGTCTAATGATAAATTCTGCAGAAATGGCTTTTGAAGACTTGGGCACAGAGGTGTTAGTAACAGTTGCATTTACCATTTTTAAGTCTATACAAGTGAACATCCCAGAACAAACTATGGACTTTGCCTTTAAAAATAAGGAACTGTGTATGTTTGTATGCAGGATTACTCAACATACATTTGTCTTATAAAGACATATTTAAAATAAACTAAAAAGGAGGAGTCTTATGGTGGTATATTCAGGTTGTAGTGGTTTCTCATCACTTACCTTGGAGTGCTATTTATACAGAGGAACACCTGTTCTCCTTTGAGAAGCAGGCTTATTTATGCTTTTGTAATGCTGATACGGTATCTGTCAGGGTATTAAGGGAAATGTTGGCAAATGAACGTATTCCTGAGAATAATAGAGATAAAGGATGTTGCTTCAAGTAATGCTTCCAACAGGAGACTGCTTGATAGCAAGTTCGAGGTGACCTCAAGTGTCAGCAGGTTTCCTGCTGTTGTCAGGTTTGAAGTATTGACAAACCATGAGGCAGATGTTTCTGACTGGCACATAAAGTGCAGTATCCAAGGGCCACTATTTGGTTCATGATCCAGCTGGTGACAGGAAGATAAAGCTGAAGTAATATTCCTGCTGAAAACATGAAACAGCGAAGATGCTTTTTCCTCAACTGCTTCTAATATTGCAGCTAATTTTGAAGCTAAACCTCAGCCCAAGGGGCTTTATTAATACTCTCGTTTGGCTTAATAAGGGCTGGGTATGACAAGAGAATAGGAGTAGAATAATATATATGGATAGAGAATAGGTTTGAAATCCAGTCACCTTGACACAGAGGTGGTTTGCATAGCTCTGGCTGATCACTCGTCACTTTTGCTGTAGCCCTTGTGGTTTTTCAGAAGAGAAGACAAATGGAAGTGGTGCAGTGAAACAGAAAGAAATGAGATGATCTGATTGTCTTTTATTGAGAAAGGCAAAATATTGCCACACTTGGAGAAGCTAAAAATACTTCCTGCAGAATGTACCTTTACAAAAAGCTGTTGTTGCTGCACAGTTGTTCTGTGACTGTAAACTTACGGAGGAGTCTCCGTGGCACCATCTTTTGTATTGAGCTCCATGAAAATGATCCCAAACCTTTTTTCCCCCCTCTTTGTGCTTTCTCTCCCCATCCAGGTATGGGTGTCCTGCTGAAATGCCTCAGGTGCTCTCACATGCAGCAGAATTTCCCTGGGAAAATCAGTGTCTCTGAGGTAGCTAGGAGCCAGTCTGTTTCTCCACCAACTTCCAGAAGCTTGGAAGCAACTGAAACTAGGTTATAAAAGGGGATGAATTCAGCAAACTGAATTGTAAAGGTTGCTACCAGTTGTTGCCTCAAAGAAAGAAAGGCTCGTGATGTTGTAGACGCAATTAGTTGTCATGGGTGAAGTTGCAAGAGGCATTGGAGATTTGTATGATCTTAATATATATATATTAATATATATGTATATAAAACTGTTTTTTTTGCGATATTAATGCTATTTAGCTTATATAATGTAATACCTTATTGCATTTTGTATGCTGCTGTTTTATATATGTAATTGCTTTAGTGACACTGATTGAATTTCAATGCTAATGAACCAGAAATAGCAGGGGAATTGAAATCCACCTTTTGTGCTGAGGCTGTTTCTACCACGATGACTAGGATGCCCAGTGGTGTCCTGCTGTTCTCTGGTGGTCCTCTATCTGCTTGTATCTGAAGGGGTTGTCATAACTTCACACTAGGTATAAGGAAGAACTTTTTTATGGTGGGGATGGTGAAACACTGGAGCAGGTTGCCCAGAGGGAGGTGTTAGATGCCCTGTCTCTGGAAGCATTCAAGGCCAGGTTGAACTGGACTCTGAGCAGCTTGGTTTAGTGGAAGATGTCTCTGTTCATTGCAGGGACCTTTAAAGGTCCCTTCTAACCCAAACCATTCCATGGTTCTGTAAACTTAACAATTGCATTTCTGGGAAACAGTTATATTTTTGTGTCCATGCAGTGCTGAGCACAAACCATGAGTGGGACTCGTGGGCACTCAGGCCTGCAAATAGGGATTAAGGACCGTAGTGATGGGCAGGTGGTGTTGTGGCTCTTGATTTTGCACATCTATACAGGCTATTCTGTGTCAATTCCTGGTAATACCTGAGTACTTGTTGCTTATAAAAATGGAGCATCTTTGCCGCTAGGACAGACTTAACATCATCTTGTGTTGCCATTTGGAGAGAACATTCCTGACAAGCAGTTGGCGTATGCTGCTGTCCTGTGTCTGTCTTCATCAGAGCATGTTACTGGCACTGACTTCTACCAGACTCCTGTTTCCAAAGGTTTTATTATAGTTAACCTATGGAATTTGGAGTGAATCCACCAAATATATCTGATAAAATAATCATAGTAGTCTATTAACCTGATGTGTTTTTACCCTAAGGGCTTTCAGAGAGCATTTTCAAGCATTCTGGTTAGCAGCTTAAGCAACGCTGTATTATTAAGTGTTTGCAGAATTGAATCCCATAAGCAGGTTTTACTGTGAAATAGTGGGCAGGATCCTGCTGCCTGCTGTGAGTAGGAAGACATTTTGCTGTAAGTGTTTGAGGAAGAAGCTGCTCATGTAGCGCAGTTTGGTTTTTCCGTGAGGTGCAAGGCTTTACCCTTGGGCAGCACAGACCTCTAGACACTCCAGCTGCGGTTTTTGTGTAGCCTGACATGGGCTGTAATGTCAAGGAAAGCAAAACCTAGCAAGTAGCATGCCCTTTCTAATAGAGTTCAGCTGAAGAAGCCTGCATTTCATGATGTTTTGGTTTAGCAGATTGGGGGGGGGGTGGGAAGAGAAAATTAAGTCAATTTTATTACTGGCTGTGTCTTAGCTGTTTTCATCTGATGCTGCAACCTGGCTTTAGCTGCTTGCAGTAAATACTCCTTAGCGATTGCTGCTTGCCCATGTAGCAGTAATAAGGATTATGTAATAACTGGCTTCTGATGGCTCTTCCCAGCTTGAGCTAGATTTTCCCCTGGAATAAGTCTGTAATTGTAAATGTGTGTGTATGACACTGCTTTTTCTTCTTCATTTCAATTATTAACACACAAATGTAGAAAGATGCATCTTACTGGAGACTGACTTGCTAAGGTGGTGTTTTAGCCGAGAAGTAGAAAGAAGATGAAATCTTTTCTCTATTTTTAAAACAGATTTAACATTAAATTTCCCAATGCGTGCAGTGACCATCGAGGAGGCTTAATACAGTCTGTACAAAGTAACCTAAAAATCTTCATCATTTCTCATCTAAAGGATCAGGAGGAAGTAAAAGAACACCACAAGGCTGCAGAGTTGTACCTGGGATGTTCCTTTTTTGCTCTCTGCCATGTTTTGTGGTCACTGTAAGGGACTACCCCTATATTCAGTTCTACACATTCTAGCAAGCTGGTTGTTGAATAACAATGGAGCCTTTTGTCATAAGAGTGAAGTTTGCACTTCATAGTGAAGGGGTGAGGTGGTTTAGAAGTGATTTGCTCACATGTTGTGAAGAAAGGACTTAATATTTTTATCATGGTGTTCATGTAGGCTTAGTTTAATCTGCAGGTATTCAGTCATGGCTTACTGATGAATAGGAGTAGTTAACTTTTAAGAACACAGTTGTGTATGTTCATGAAAGGCCAGTGTAAAATAAAATACAGGTTCTTGCTTTAAAATCATAACGAGGTTACTGCAAAATGAACAGGGCTGCCTAGAGGCATTTTTAAGTGTCAGTCCTGTGTAGAGTCCTGCAAAGACAGCACTGCAGGATATAAAGAGACTAAAAGGAGGTCATTTCCTTTGATAGCCTTCTCTTAATTTTGACTTGAATTCACTAAGTCAGTCAGCCCTGGCACTGTTTCATGGCTACTGAGCATATTTCAAAGACCCATAGGGAATGGAAAGGCTCTTGCAAGCAAAACCAGCATTTTAGCTGTAAAAATGTGCCAGTACTGTTATGTTCACAGTGTACTTCTTTGATAATGCTCTGCTAAATTCACATCGTGTATTTGGGTGAACATTGTTGTGTATTTGCTTGTTTTTAAAATACTGTTTGCTCAAGGAGGGAAATCCCTTGTTCTTTTGGAGTGCCTGAAATTCTGTTTGATTGCATTAGGGTGGAAGGCTATTCTCAAACTTGGGGTTGTTTCCAAGCCATGCTACCTGATCTTTCTATACAAGTAATCATATGCAGTAGGAGACATTATAATTAACATTGCCTGATTTTAGTAGCATGCTATTCTTTAAAGTTACAAAATTGCACTCTGCACTGGAACAGATAACTTGCATTATACAAAGTCTTTGACACCTAATAGGTAGTTTGCTATAGCTGAAAACGATGCCTTCTCTTCTGAGTGGAAACTTTGGGAGGCAAAAACTGGGAGGTCAATTGTAATTTTTTTTTCCCCCATTCCTTGAGCAGAGAGTGGGACACTGATACATTCTCTCTAGTAGACACTGTTGCAGAAGTCTTGGTCAACGTCTCAGCTAGGCAGTGGCATTGCTGGACCCGTTGTAGGGTATTTTCCCTGAGGCTTAGACTCCAAAGGTCTGAAAAATGCTTAAGGTCTCACGTGGAGTGATGCTAGAATTTTAACACCTAGTCTTTGATTGGTATCAAAATATAGCCAGGGGATGAAGATGAGGTGGTCCTCACCAGGGAAGCTGCTGACACTGCTTGGAGGACTTACATAAGGGACTGCACCAGCGCGGTGGGGATGCCTGCGTGCTGCACTCTGCCAAGCAGGAATACTTTGACCTTAATACTGAGGCAAAGCGCTGGTGGCAAGCCTTTGTTTAAACAGTGCTAAAATGATCAAGGGAATGATGAAGAGCCTCAAAGAAATATTGGCCCTTTCCCATAATTTATATTTTCAGATGCTAAAACTAGTTGTTGAGCAAATGTAAGGTATCTATTTTAAGATACTGCATGTCAATATCTGACTACAGATGGCTCCATGAATCATAGTTAGAAGAAGGAAAATGTTAGACACTAAGATATTGTTGCTAAGAGATTCTTGTACACAGTATGCTAACATGTGCTGGCAAATTTGGGAACAGTAACAGCAGCATGCTTTTTGGAGAAAAAAATCTCAGTGGTGAAGAAACTGTCTTCAAAGGACTATTTAAAGGATAGTAACATTATTGTGCTTTGTTGTATCAAGAACTGATGAAGATGAACTTGTCTTTCAAGCAGATAACATACAGAAAACATCCAAAAGGTAAAGCTAATCCTGCTCTCTGATGGAATTAGAAAGTGGGGAATAGAGAGAAAAAGGAAAAAAAGACTTTGGGGGTTAAATTAAGCAAGTTTCAAGAAGACTAAAGGTGATGGTTGCTGATATTTTGCCATCTATGGACATCAGATATATTAATATACAAAGTTAGTACCTTTCAAAATGCATAATGTTAAGCTCGTGTTACATTATCTAATTAAAATTGCTAAGAATTGCTTTGTCCAGGAAAGGAGCATGTCCAAAAATGCTGAGTAGGGTTTTTTACTTCAGTCTCTGATAGCATTACTCTAGAATCATTTAGGAGAATTTGCAGCGTTTTATTGTCCTGGGAGAAGATGTGGGTTATCTGTGCACTTTGTATAAGTATTTTCTGAGCATCATTTAAAGGAAAAATACTTAAATGTTGCTGCTTTTCTTTATTCTCTGTCTTGTTCCTTTTATTCAAGTGAGTTTCACTGAAACTTGAAGTCGTTATATCTGAAGTAAAGCTTTGAAATGATAAAATGAATTGGTAAAATGAATTTTATGAACTAAAACCTCAGTTCTGGTAGATTTTCAGCAAAAAATATTATTATATGTGCAAAATACCACCCTACTATAAACTCCCCAAAATAGTAATTTGCTTTGGATAGATTACTCACAGTTGTATTACATCTCAGCTTTAAAACGGATTACTTTTAAATAAGTTTTGGAGTGTAAATGTGTGTCTCCATAATGTAAAGCATGTGCATCTTCCTGAGGTCGTGTCTCATGTCATTCTTATTATATGTATTCAGGAGTGCTCTTACAAGAAGAGAGTGCATTAGTGATATTAATAGTGTATTAATCAAGCAGTTGGTTTTATTTTAGAATGAGTGAATGAAGAAGCTTCCGCCGGTTTTCTTTGCAGTGTTGTAGCCTCCAAGTCAAAAATCAACTGTAATAAATCCAACTGTGAAATGTGGGATGATCCTTTGCCCTTTGATTTTTGGAAAGTAAAATACAGAGTTCATGAATGTTCAACGTTTCTATGTGAGATGATATGGCTATTGTAGCTGTATAGAATTTTCCAGCTAGTTCAGAAGAAAACCCCGTTGTGTTGTATCTATTGCATTCTTAATGTCTCCCCTAACTGTGAAAGTACCTGAAGTCTATGTTGTGATTTGAGCTCTGAACAGTGCTTGCCAAACTGTCACATTTTGTCAAAGTATTACAAGAGAATGTATTTCCAAAGCAAACTGAGTTCTAGATACGTTCTTTAATTTCTTGAGCAAGTAAACACATCTTCATGTACCAGCTCTCTGAAATCATGTACAAAAGCAATAGTGTTAGATGGATACATTTTTCTCCCACACCTATGGAAAAGAAACTTGGAACGCAGATTGCTTCTTGCTTTTCCAAACCGAACTCCATCTGTACCACTGAAGAGATCTTTAACATCTACATGCTGCTCGTGTATGAGAGCAACTAAAGCAAACTGATACAAGATCTCTTTTTTCAGAGGCTGCAGAATGTGCTGTATGATTTTGTGCTGCTATTTATCAGGGATGGAACCTCATGGTACTGTGTGAGAGGCGAGTCTGTGCTCTTAACAACCTAAATTTTACTTTGTAATGTCTTTGTGGATGACCACTGCATAACTGATGGTATGTTGGGACAGACTTCAAGGTGGCTTTAGACTCCTTTACCTCTTTGTTTTATTAGGGAGAGCTTTCCTTTAGAGAGGACACAGTAGAAATACGTTGAAGTTGAATTACTGTGCCTTTTCATTGCCCCACATTGAGCACCGTCAGAGTTTTATACCAAATCAGAGAAGTGCCTATCTCTGAAGGTTGTGATGATAATGGAATGGTTTAGCAGTTGCCCTGCTGATTGTCACCTCTTGATATGTCAGCTATTGGGTGAATTGTTGATACAATTTTTGTGTGGAAAATGATGCTTATTAAAATAGCATTTCTTATTTTTTTAATAGTAAGAAAACATCCTAATTATGTGTGGAAAAGCTTTTCTGGCAGCCTTTTGATGAAGAAAGTGATCCCTACCATTCCTTCTAAATTCACTTGAGTTATTTCCTTATGAGTGTCTGGTGATTATGAATCCTATTGTGTAATGGCTGTGAGTGCTTGAATGGCGTTTCTTTTTATAAGCATAGAGTCCTCAGTGTTCAAATAGATGATTTATGATTTTATAAGTCTGTGAGTAAAGTGGAAGGCAGTTTCTGGAGTGTCTTATGGTTACAGTCTCATTTACAGGGCTGTTTCACCCCATCCTTCCAGTGCTACCTAAGGATGGGAGCATGTAGGGTACTTGTCCTCAGGGTATCCCTGTATCCCTCTGCATTTCTTTTCCTTGGATGAGACTAAGCAAAGTCAAGACTGGAGTTGCATTTTGTCCTGGGAGAGAGCTATCTCCTTTAATATATAGTACCATACCTGTTCTATACAGGTATCTGCAATTCCAGGTGTCGCTGCAATTCCAAGCGTTCCTGAAAGACCATAATTTAGTGTGCACTGCTGGGTCACAGAGACACTGGAAGGGTGAAACGTCAGCCCTGAAGAAAATAATGTAATGTACTTCCACCAGGAAAGTGAGATTGTGTGGAAGAGAAGGGGGAGAAAAAGCAGACGAGGGGTACTGCCTGCTTGTGAGCTGTAGCTACAACTGTGCAGCCCAAACAGCTTCCTCCGCTCTCCATTTAGGCAGAGCATTCTAAAGCTTTATGTCTTGTCTGGTCTAAGATTCAAGCATGTGCAGAAGGAACCTCAGCAGCCTTGGTTGAGAGTGAGACAGAAATGAACTAAGAGTTCATTTCTGTCTCCTTGCTTCCATGTAGAAAGTTTGTCCAGGTTCATTGGCTGGATTTAAGAGGGTACAACTTTAATTTCTCTCCTTTTTTATACCATTTCTTATAGCAGTTTGTTCTAAAGAGCAATAATGTAATTTGGTTTTGATGCTTGCCTTTCAAGGGCTAGCCTGTAAAGCTTTAAAATTGTATTTGCTAACAGGCTACAAAGATCTTGCCCTAATTTAATAGAACTTCTACCTGTGTTACATTTCAAGAGCGGAAAAAATCAATTGTGAAAGGTTAGTGACAGGTAAAGTGTATATATAATTTCCAATTTCCCGAAAGGAACAAAGCACTGCATTAATCACAATCACAAAATCTAACTACTTGAATGTAAGTAATTGATATAATGAGAACTGCATTTATGAGGCTGAGCAGAGACGTTGGTGACTCAGTGCTGCTACTTACGTCTGGGCCAGAGTCTGAAAACATTAAGAAACTGTCTCACTAAAGGCAGTGCAACTGTAACTGGATGTTTGTCAGGTTGTGCTGTTTACACAAAGTGCTGTTATTTGTCATTATTTAAACTAAATTGCTTTGGGGAACAAGAATCGGGAAAGCAGAACTAACCAGATGGGTCAAATATTTAATTTCTGAATTGACTTCTGAAAGCCAGCTTAAAAACTGCCTGTGTCCAGATGGAACGTTTCCGACTGTAAATATCAGAACACCAGAGGGTGAGAATGATGCTGTGCCAGGAGAAAGAATCTCCTCCTTGAGGTCCCTCACCAGTCAGGAGGGTTTCGCTCCTCATCCGTTACCCTGCGCTGGGCAAGTCATGGGGTGTCCCGTCTGCTGCTGGCTTTCCCCAGTCACAGTGTCACAGCTGCTTCATTCATTCAGGTTTCTACTTCACTTAGCTGTCACTTAGATGCTAACCATAGCAACTATCCAAGTGTCAGTTAAACTCCTTCCCTTTCTTGCTCAGTTGGTGGCAGAGCATCTGGCATTGCCCTGTGTGGCAAAGAGTAAAGCGCTGTAACTGATTGCATCGTTTGAAAGAAACATCTGTCTGTGAGTCAGTGAGGCCATGGGCTGAGTGTAAAAGCTTTGCTTCTACCAAGGCAGAGCAAAGATCCATATAAACACTCGGTTTCTGGTTGCGTTCTGCCTTAGGTATCCTGACAGCGACAGCCAGCTCTGCTCCGCTGCCTTCCTGGAGTTAACCCTGTGGCTTTGTGTTGACAGCCCTCAGTGTGTCACAGCTGTGACCTGTGCCAGTGACTCCGTTAGCTTTTTGTTACGATATTATGAAGACAGCATATTAGGGAATTAGGTGATACCACCAATCTACATGGGTTTACCCTACTTTTTATGTTGTTGAGTAACCTTCCAGTAAGATACATCTTCCTGCTTAGCTTTACTTTCTCCTCACTTCCCTGTTGTTAGCATATGTACTTATTCAGACCAGTTATGTATGTTATCAAATCTAATTTGGAAATAATTAGGTGCCCATGTTAACACCCTTAGTGGGGTCAGTTAAACTTGAAAGGGAGGGAGCTAATAAATTATTCTCTTTGGTTACTATCATTCACATAAACCTACCTCTAATGATGATTATAAACAAAAGGATCCAAGAGAGTTTCTGTTCTCTGAACCGTACAGTAGAAAGATGGCAGAGATCCCAACCAAATGGCAGCACAGAAGAGGAAGATCCTGCTTTGAGTCTGCAGGTGCTGTGTGGGAATTACTTAGTCCTGCTTTTCAGCTGGACTCTTGATTGACACCGTGCTGTGACGCTGCAGGTGCTGTCTGATTCTGGAGCTGATGCACAGTTAAATGCATGCTATAGAAATAGGGCAGAAACCTCCAGATTTTAGTGGAAATTATAGATGAGTGATTTATTGTTCCAATTTTTTTAAGGAGATCCATAAACAGAATTTATCAGATTTACAGAATAAGGTGACATGCAGATTTTTGATGTAAGGTAAGTGTCTGTGGCAAAAGGACGAAACGAAAGGCCATTTGTTGCAGGAATGAAACCACCTGAATTACAGTAAGGCTGCTGGATAGGCAGGTTTTAGAAGCTGCAGTTTTTGAAGGCTCAGCATAACAGTCTGTAAGTAGCTGGGAGTTGCAAAGTGCTACCTCCAGCCTTTCACAGCAGTATTTCATGTCTGCAGACATGCATGTGGTGCATTTGGATGACTGGAATCCAGTTCCTTCTGGAACTGAAAAAAGCCTTTGAGTATAGCTTTGCTGGCTGTGCTACTTCTCGCTGTTAAGAAGAGATGTGTTGTGATTTGGGAAAAAAAACCAACAAAACCTTTCCTGCCATAACCTCTCAATCAGAAATCTAGCACTTGACTAGAAAATATCCTAAAAAGCAAAATGTGGCTATTTAAAACCATATAAATTATGAAGTGTGTAGCGAATCAAACTAGGATTTTCTGCAAAGTTACTGCATTAGAGTGTTTTTTTTTTTTTCCCTAAAGTACAAAGAATTTTAGTGTAAATATAGAGCTTCAGTTTGGTTCTGCTTTAGTTTTCATCTTAACTGAGGGGAAACGAAGACTTTGCACCACCTGAATTTGGGTCAAGCCCTCGATCTTGTGAAGATCATTCTCTTGTCCTAATGTGTTCATGCTTATAGTTTCATTTGGCTACTTCATATCTCTGGCTCAGGACACATTTTGCTGGGAAATGGCCGTGGTCTCACTTTGTGCTTTGCAACTATAAAAATTGAATGAGGATAATTTCGTATCTTCCTGATTTTTCTCTGCCTTCGCTTTCTCCCACACTCTACCCATCAAATTCAAGTGAAGTACATTGACGTTGTGCCAAGAAATATTTGTACTTTTTCATTTTTCCTTGCCTTCTTTAGATCTTAGCATATTTTTCCTTCCTTTTTGCTGTTAGAATTTTACATGCTGTTTTTAGCCAATTGAAGTAAATGAAATGGAGACAAATGGTACCTTGAGCTGCTGAATCGAATGCTTGAATCAGAAGCAAGTGCAGGAACAATTCCTTGTCAAGCTGTCTCTTAGTTATCTGGCAATGTTTTTTCAAGTAATAGTGTGTTACTTAAACAGCATGTTTATACTTAAAATCTACTCTGTATCAAAGAATCTTTTATTTGAGTAACATAGCTGCTGTCTAGCAAGCTGCTTATCACCGGTGAGTTCCCTGTTTGAGTTTTCTGTGCTAATTAGGGGTAATGTAATAAAGGGAGGTACTACTGCTTGCTTATACTGTAGAGAAAATCCCTGATCCACATCCCAAAAAAGCTGGTGGAGAGGGACTTTTGCCAAGGGTATATAGTGACAGGACAAAGGGGAATGGCTTTAAATTGACAGAGAGGAGATGCCGCAGCCTTCTCTATTGTAAGGTGTCCCTGCCTATGGCAGGGGTTTGGAAATGGATGAGCTTTAAGGTCCCTTCCAGTGCAAACTATGCTGTGATCCTATGGAACGTTGCTTTTATGAACCTGAACCAAGCCAGACTGTAGAATGTGAAATTAGAGAACATTTCTACAGCTCTGGATTACTTTCAAAGCACCATTTGCCAGGACACCAGGGGCTGTACAGAAGAGGCTTGAGGCCAGAGTCTGATCCATTACCCATTTTGGGAAGAAGCTTATTTCAGGATTCATTCCTGGAATAAGATTGTCTTACTAGTGGTTTAAATAGTTAAGTCTCAGTTGGGTAATTGCCTGTGTTGGAGATGAGGTGGCAGTGCGCCAATCTACCCTGTCTCTTGACCTCCCTGGTCTTTGCAGATACTAGTGCGTGCAGAAATCTTATGACATATTTGAGAAGAAAAACATACTTTTTCAACCATGGTGTGAAAGCAGAAGTGGGATTCAGTTTTGAACCACTGTTATGGATGCATCAGAATGCAGTTTGCTCCTAAGAATCCATCAGCGTTTGACATAACACTAATGAAAAGTGCCTAGAACAATGTATTCTTTTACTGTTAATACTGTAATGAGAAAATAGTGACATGATTTTCACTAGTAAGTATGGTGATATTATATCCAGGTTAATGATTTTAAGGATTAAAGTGATTATACTGCATATGCCATGTTCATGGCTGCCTACTGAGGCTTATTTTAAAACACAAGTGTACATGCATTGAGTACAACTGCTAGGTGCTACAGAGACCTGGAATAGAATGTCTCCCGTGACACAGATGAATTTGAAATGAAAAGAAAGCATAATTACTTTCTTTAGCTATTACATTGGATAGAAACTTTTAATGAAACACAAAAGAATTTGCCAAGAGAAGAAAGACACAACCTGCAAAGCATTAAAAAGCAAATAAAGTGAAATGGGTTTGGAGCATAATTATGTAACAGTCAAGGTTTTCTGTCCGTAGCTTGTTGCTTGTGTAAAGTCTTTGTTTTCAAAGATTTACAAGTTTGCTTTGGTTGCTGTTAAATAAAATTGTCCATTCAAATTCCTGTGGTGAGTGCAGAAACAAGATCTTACGCATATTACATTAATAGAAACTACTCACATTAACTGTGCTTCATGTGCCTCCCTAACACCATTTCAGCCCTTTAGTCTTCCTTTGCATGATTCGCCATCCCTGCTGTGTGAAGTGCTACAAACCTGCACGTAATCTTTTTTGGTTATCAGCTCAGACTGAGTTGTCATTCATGTATCATGGCTGACATCAGCCCTATATTCAGGAGAGTCCTTAAATAAGACTTTTGAATCTTGTTCTGGCCTGCACCCTATATATGCAGAAGCTTCTTTGAGAAAGGTGAGCCCAGTTTATCCCTTTTGCCTGCTTCAGGAAAGCCACAGTGCCATTATGGGAGCAGTATCTGTCTGAATATAAAGCTGCAAAATTGAGCCAGAAAAGGCAATTGCTCAATATTCAAGGCAAAAAATAGAAGAAAGGAGGAGATGGTGATGGCACAACTATATCACTTTCCTCATATCCAGCAGAGATGTTTCTCTAGGTGCATTGAGAGGGGAATTCAGAATAGATATTACACATCTGTGTTGAACAACCAGGAAATAAATGAAAAAAATGTTATTTTGGCACTATATTTATTAAAACACTGTAAATTCTTTACATATGCGTAAGCTTTCCCAGTTTCTCATTTTTTGTCTTTTTTGGTGACTTAGTACCTGAATACTTGTAGTTCTTGGTGCTTCTTCCTTGGCTATCCTGCATACATTGCATTGTAGCTCCTGCTTTCGCTGTTCAGGTAAGTATTGAGGCAGGAGCAATTAAAGGGAAATGTCATCTTCAACATGCGCCGCTCCTGTGGCGTTCTCCACAGGTCTTCGGAGTTACTGCGGCTTTGGGGATGGTGTGTTTAATGTTCACTGCTGCGTTTGAGTGCTACAATGTGAAAAGCTGCAGCTCTTCCAGCAGTCTCCTGAGGCCTCCTCAAAATCACTGTATCTGGGGGACCGGCAGTGCTGCTTATGGAGAGATTGAGAGATCGTCTCAACGTTGTTTCAGAAATGTATTGCGTGTAGTAGCTGCAGAATAGAAGTAAGAAACAGTTACTCTGCTTTGTGAAGTGAAAATGTATTTGTATGATGCTTGTCAGGAAGGTAACACACATTTTCCTACTTAATAAGTTTATAACAATATATTAATTGTGACTATTTTCCAATCCTTTAGGTGGCTATAATAGCGGGAAACTTTGAGCTTGCTGAATATATCAAGAATCACAGGGAAGCTGATATTGGTAAGCAAAATATTTACAGACACTTGAACATAAATTATGCATGCTTAAAGCGGGTTTTTGCAAAGATATTAAATGTGGTCCAATGTGAGATGTGACTGCAGGGCTGATGGCAGTATCATTTCAGGGAGGTTTTAAAAGTAACTTCTCTATATAACATGATGGGGGGAAAGCTGAAATGTTATCAAAATATGCTCTGGAAATGAAAAGCAACAGCAGAGTGATTAATGCTTTGTAAGTATAAATTAGTTTGTAACAGATTAAGTGCACTTCCTCATACCTGGAAGAGCCAAATTGGCTCCTGCAGGCTGTTTTTGCATCAGCTAAAGCAGCTTTCAAGAAGAATAATTGGTCAGAAGAAGATAAAGGTTATTCTCTTCTATGAAATGAATCTGTATCAGAACCTGTCTATCCATATCCATAAACCCATTTTGTCTCACTGAGTGTATGGCACTGGATGAAGGCTAGTGACAGGTGTTAAGGGCCCTTAGCAGAAAACCTTAAGGCTTTTTAAAGATCTTTTTTCATAGATAGTTTTGCCATTAAAACAAAAACCAGTCTGATAAAAGTGATTTCTAATACAGTTTAATTACAATTAATTAAAATTCTTAAACCTAAGTTAAAGTTCCACAGAAACATTTTGAAGTTGGAGGAAAAAAGACATTCCTTTTGAAACAGGAGGGGCTGTACAGTCATCTGCACTGATTTAACTCAGAGATGCAAATCTGTGACTTGATGGTATTTAATTTCTGTGGCAAGCTAGGCCAGCTCACATCAAACTTAAGGCTGGACAAGAATTGCTCTGGACTAAGGCATCCTTTTTGTTTCCCTTCCTGGTAGTGTATGATCCATATAGTTTAAAACTCAATTCTCATAGCACTGTGAGACTTTCAGTTTTGCATAAAACCAATAACTTCTGTGTAAAAGCTCATAGTGAGTTTGAAAGGTTTTTACCTGAGAAAGTGGGATAGTGCCTTTCCATGTAAGAATTCTTCATCTGTCTGTATTTATAAGCAGTCTGAGGTAAATAATTAACTACAATTGAATCAGTGAATAGGTGAGCACCTTGTATATATTTACATACGGCTCATGGTTTTGTAACTTCATGAAGATGCTGAAATGAAAAGAAATGGTTGTTTAGATTCAAATGATCCTTTTATTTCTGTCCTGTTAGTTCTCAATATTTTGGCTTGTGTGTAGAGTCAGTGCACATGTACTGCACATAGCCAGTGTTATGTTTTATGTTGCTTTAAATAGATTTTGTTCTTTTAAGAGTAGTTGTGTACAGTAAAAGAAAAAAACCCTAGTGAAGGAACAACTTGCTAGCATTTATTATGCATACACTTACAGTATGAGTAACTGTAAAGTAAAAGTAACGCTTACAGTACACTTGCAAACAGCAGCCTCTAGACTGGTTTGTGTGAAGCAACACTGATGTTACTGTCATCATTTTTTGGACTGACTATTGCAGGTTTCCAGTTATGTCAGTGTGGGGGAGAAGCTGGAATGTAGTTATCAAGTAGATGGATGACTCTCAGTCCAGGAAACAAGCGATGGCCACGTGGCTGAAGCTTTAGGCAGAGCTTATTGCTGACTGTAAAGACTTTCTGGAGGATCTGATGATTTCTAGAAAAACGCTTAGAAACTATCTTCTATGGGAAAATTCTCCAACTTTTCCTCATTCCTTCCCTTTTCCACTGAAGGATAGAAATAGCAGTGCTTCCATGATTCACTTGTGGTTTCTGGTGGATTGCACTTAACAATTTGAATGTGTGTGAAAGAAGAAACATCATGTTATGATGTTTCCTCCCAGCTAATTCAATTTAACAGGAATTGGTCCCTTAAATTTATTGCTCTAACTAAAATAACAAAAGTGAAGTCATCAGCATGTCCTTCTCTGGAATATCTCTCAGCTAAAAAAAAAAGGGAATAAATCAAAGACCAATATCCAGAGCAGAAAACCCAAGAGCTGGGATGATGATGAACGTGCAGAATAAGGTCAGCATTGAAACTTCAAGTTGGCTTTTATTTATGTTACTTGTCTGGTTATCTGCTATATTCACGTAGTTTGGATGTACTCCAACATATATCATTTGCGTAATGTGCCTTCTTAGAGCCTTGAGGCAACAGAGTGGGAAGGAATAGTAAAGAGCTTGAGAAGTATCCTCATGAATATATGAAGGATAGATCACACTCTGAAGTCTTTCGAGAAATATTTCATCTTTCATCTCTAAGAAAGTGTCTTTTTGGGTATATAGTGAATTTTGGTGTTGAACCAGTTCATAAACCTTGGGTTTGGTATTTTAGGATTATTCAGTAGTTATGGTTACTTTGTATTTTGTAATTCTTTTACACTCAATAATCATTAAAAGTGTGGGAAATGCTTTGGAATGCGTGCAGCTTTGGGTGGATCTCTTTTCTATGGAGGTTTAAGCTGCTAGGTGATGAGCCGTTCAATCATTCAATAGTGAGCTTGTCAATGAGATTTATCGTTATTCACAACAGTATTCATTGGAAGAAGGGGTTGATGATGTGTTGGGAAAAACTTCATTTTGCTCTTGATCCACTGGAACAGAACCTTCAAATCCCTCATGGAAGATCTCTGACCTAATCTTTTAGGTTTTAGGAGTCATCATGCACAGGATGTTTAGCTATAGAGATTGCTTAAATGCAATCCTAATGTACAGCTAAGTTACATAAATGGCAGTAATACTTTTTCACAAGAATCTACCTACTTTCTTGGGTCTGTCATCCTAAGTATGGGAAGATTGTAATTGGTGGCAGTGTTTGAGGGTGGACCTAACTTAGTAGTTACCAAGACAGGTTTTATCTGGTGACAGAAACAAGTTCTATATTTCTCAAATCAAAGTATCTGAAAAACGAAAAATATTTGCTTGAAATCTCTAATCTCACATAGTGAGGAACTACACTACCCGTGTCCATCTGTTTTGACACGTGCTAATTAACATTCTTAGATGATTTTGTTGTCCCAAACTATGCAGTAGGAAGTCACTTGTACTTTGAATGCAGAAGGTATTATGTGGATGTCTTCCAGTTTGTTAGTAGTCACAAAGCTGTTTCAAGTAATATTGCCAAAACTGCAATGATAAGCCTCTACCAGCAGTAATGTAATGCTTATGATTCATGGTCCTGTGCTGTGATGAAAGAGCTGCTTTGTGTGGTGGCAGAGCTCAGCCTTCCCACAGGAGGAGGGTGTTGTACCTGTGGATGGAAGGGATTGAGTCTGCAGTGTGCCAGCAGCAACAGTACTACATCTCAATGTACTACTCCAAAGAGCTCCACTTCAGTAAGTACGTATGCGTAAGCGCTGGATATGGAGCACCTCCTATATGAAGAAAGGCTGAGAAAAATGGGGCTGTTCAGCCTGGAGAAGAGAAGCTGTGTGGAGACCTCAGAGCAGCTTCCGCAGTCTGAAGGAAGGGGGCTACAGGGGTGCCAGTGAGAGGGATTCTTTATCAGGGACTGTCGTGAAAGGGCAAGAGGTGGTGGGTTTAAACTGAAAAAGGGGAAGTTCAGGTTAGATATAAAGAAAAAAATTGCTATGGGGGTGCTGAGGCACTGGCAGAGGGTGCCCAGAGAAGCTGTTTCTGCCCCATCCCTGGCAGTGTTCAAGGCCACGTTGGGTGGGATTTGGAGCAATCTGCTCTAGTGGAATGTGTCCCTGCCCTTGCCAAGGGGTTGGGACTGGATGACATTTAAAGGTCCATTCCAATCCCAACTATTCTGTGTGGTCTTTTTCATGATTCTATATCACTTATTATCTATTCCACCTTTGCCTACCAATTGGGATTTAGATTAGATTCCCTTTTTGGGAATTGGAGTTGTTCAATTAAGATGCTCCTGGAGGGATAGGGAGGCGAATGGAAAGAATGTAACTCCCACTGGTTGAGATAAGAGCAGTCCAGTAACTAAGGTATGACACAAACCACTGCTGCTACCACCAATAATAAGGGGAATACAAGGGAAGAGAATACAACCACCCGATACCAAGCCCAACCCAGCAGTGAGTCCCCCTCTTCTGGGTCCCTGCCCTTAGTTTTCACATCCTGGGTGTGACGTGCTGTGGTAGTTTAGATCAGGTGTCCTGTCCCTGCTTCCTCCTGGCTTCCCTTCCTCCCTGGCAGAGCAGGAGGCTCAGAAAGTCCTTGGTCAGAGTAAACATTACTGCAACAACTAAAACTATCTGTGTTATTGATGCTGTTCCCAGGCCGAAAGTCAAAAACATAGCACTGCAGAAGGTTAAAAAGGTGCTAAGAAGGAGAAAAAAATGACTGCTACTGCTGAACCCAGGACACTCCTGTAGCAGTAGAAAATTGTTTTACTAAACATTTGTTCTACAGATCAAACCCCAGAGAGATTATTCATCCTTTTTATTTAATTATAGAGCACTTACATAAAACAAATATGTTGAAATGCTGAAAAATGAGCTGTATGTAAGGTAAGCTTCTTTGAAAGAATCGTAAGACTTCACACTCTTCTGTGAAAGGAAAAATAATACAAAATTAACTTTTTTTTTGGAGTAAAAAGCAAAAAAAAATGACCCATGGAATAATGTGACATCTGACTGTGTGAGAGAGGTGTTCTCCCGAGGTGCTTAGTATCTGGTTATTTCACTCAGGTCTTGCCAGATAGAAGCATATACTTAGGGTCAGTGTGAGCAACTGTGTTTATTATTTATCTGTTTCATCTCCAGAGAGATGGAGTCTGTCTTTTACAGACCAAATGGATTAAAGATTGGATCCAAACCAGAAGAAGTAGGCGCCGTTGGCAACCTGGTTAATCGAAGGAGCCCCTACCTAGTCTTCAAAAAAGAGGAGATTTTGCCAGTAAATTTCTCAGCCAAGTAAAATTGTGCTACAGAGGCCTCACTCTTGCCTATGCTTACTGTGTTTCAAGAGAAAGAAGGTAATTTAGGGTTTCAAAACCATTAAGGAAGGTCAGAGCGGGTAGATGTACTTGGAGCAGCTCAGGAGTAGCACTTTGGGTGAAGAGCATGTACTGCAGTGATCCTAGCTCCACTGTTTTTCTTTAGACTGGAGAAAGCCTGATTTCTCTCACATTGTCATTCTGAATGACTGCAGCTCCCTGTCTCATGGATAATTGCACAGAGGAGGCTTATAATGAAATAAAGGGTGATCTGTGGAAGGGGGAGACCCTGGAATCCAAATCCTCTGACTGTTCTCATGACTGAGCTACAGTGTATAAACTTGAGGCAAGGTTGCGCTAAGCAGTTCTATCCCTTTTTGGCTGTAAGCCCTTGTGTCTCCCATCAAACCAGAGTTTTTTGGAACATTCTTCCATTTAATAGCCACGATACCAGCAAAAAAAAAAAAAAAAAGTGTTAGTTGTTCCATCCCATTATAAAATGTGACTGTATCCTCTGCAAGTTCAAAACTGTGGATGCTTTTATCAGCAAGCGCTTCTTCCTTACCTTGCTCCTCTTCCCACCATCAATTGACAATTGTGGTTTCCATCTCAGGTAATGAATTAGCTGTCTGAATGACTGATGTGTTGAGACCATGGCATCAGAAGTATTTAGCATTGATAAGTATTTGTTTTATAGAATCATAGAATAGTTAGGGTTGGAAAGGACCATCCAGTTCCAAACCCCCTGCCATGAGCACGGACACCTGACACTAAACCATGCCACCCAAGGCTATTTCCAACCTGGCCTTGAACACTACCAGCGATGGAGCATTCACAACTTCCCTGGGCAACCCATTCCAGTGCCTCACCACTCTCACAGTAAAGATCTTCTTCCTCAGATCCAATCTAAACTTCCCCTGTGTAAGTTTGAACCCATTACTGCTTGTCCTCTCACTACAGTCCCTCATGATGAGTCCCTTCCCAGCATCCCTATAGTCCCCCTTCAGATACTGGAAGCTGCTATGAGGTCTCAACTTTCAGCCCCAACTTTGTCATCCTATCTTCATAGGGGAGGTGCTCCAGTCCCCCGATCATCCTCGTGGGCTCCTCTGGACTTGTTCCAACAGTTCCACATCCTTTTTATGTTGAGGACACCAGAACTGCACACAAGTGAGGTCTAATGAGAGCAGAGTAGAGGGGCAGGATCACCTCCCTCGACCTGCTGGTCACTCTCCTTTTGATGCAGCCCAGGATACGGTTGGCTTTCTGGGCTGTGAGCACACACTGAAGCTGCCTCATGTTAATTTTCTCATCGGCCAACACCCCCAAGTCCTTCTCCTCAGGGCTGCTCTGAATCTCCTCTTTCCCCAACCTGTAGCCATACCTGGGATTGCTCCGACCCAGGTGTAGGACCTTGCACTTGGCATGGTTAAACTTCATCAGGTTGGCATCAGTCCACCTCACAAGTGTGTCAAGGTCCCTCTGGATGGCATTCCTTCCCTCCAACGTATCAACCGAACCACAGAGCTTGGTGTCATCAGTAAACTTGCTGAAGGCACACTCAACCCCACTGTCCATGTCACTGACAAAGATGTGGAACAAGACTGGTCCCATCACTGATCCCTGAGGGACACCACTCGTTGCTGGTCTTCAGCTGGACACTGAGCCATTGACCACAACTCTTTGCATGCTGCCATCCAGCCAGTTCTTTATCCACTGAGTACTTCGCCTATCAAATTGATGTCTCTCCAATTTAGTTTTACTTGGTGCTATCATTTTCAGTAACAACCAAAGAAACAAAAGCCTTGCCAGTGTTTCCTGTGGCTTACTACAACCAAAGTCACTTTGCTGTCGGTAGCAGCAAAAGTTCACGAGTTGTATTTCTGGCAGGGGATGGTGCAGTCCTGTAGGACCAAATCAAACATAAAAGGTTAAAGATTCAGAGGAGAGGGAAAAAGGATATCAGTCAAGGATTAAAGCCAAGACCTCGACTTCATTGTATGTGTTTCTTTTATGAGGTTCTAAATATCAGGGAATCCTTTTTGTTTTCTTGACAGATATTTGAAAGGTGAATGAAAATTGCAGTATCATTTAAAAAGTAATCCTATTTGAAATAGATTTTTCATCCAGCAAGAAAATCTATTACCATAAGTACTTAGCAACTTGTTTTGCAAGCAGTCTGAAATACTTAATAGAGCTTCTCAGATTATTTCAATACATAATGCCCCAAAATTAGGAATAATAACAACATCAAAGTATAATTATCATTTATTTTGGAAGTCTTTGGAACTCATAAGTGTATTGCAGCTCAGTGCGTGTTGTTCCATTTTTCTTCCTGCTTAGGACAACCCATTACATATACTCCTGATGTGCAGTACAGCAGTTACACATAGTTAAGAAATAATACTAATATCCCTTCTTAAACAGCTTTTTCTTTTAACTAGCTATAACACATTTCTAATGTATTTAACTTTATGCATTTATTCATTGCAAAATAAGAGAAAGTGATGGATTAAAAGATGTGATGAATAGAAAAGTTAATCCCTGATTGTTTTCATCCAGCCTGCAGCTGTCTGTGAGTAAATGAGCACAGCAGATTTGGGAAGCATTTGCTCTACGGAATTTACTATGGCTTCTATAGGGTGGAGGTACAAACCCCAATCATATATGGAGGAATATTGAAGCTTTCCTTAGATACCAATATGCAGTTATTAAGTATGTTGCAAGCTGATAATCCTTTGATTTGGATAACCTATTTTTAACTCTCCCTTTTGCCTTGCTTCTTTGTGATGAGATGAATATTCATATGGATTAAGTGACATGGGTTGTTCTTCTTCAGGTGAACAAGGTTTGTTTCGATATTGTACATCTTGTCCTTCTGCAGCTCGGAAGCTTGAGGCATAGGGTTCTTTAGTTTTATTTTTGTTTGCTTTTTTGCCTTAGAGAAATGAAACACGTTGAGCTGGTGAGCGAGTTTTGGGTAGTTGATCAGCAGCCTAACTAATACTTGGATACTGTTGCTAGGCTTCAAGTCAGAGTTCCTGTATTCCTCTATAATTATGCAGAGATATGTGTGTGTGTGTGATGGTTTGTCTGTGCTTTCACATGGATTTTTTTTCCTTTTTTAATTGAAAATCTGCTAATATGGTAGGCTTATCCTTTATAATGTACATATTCAGTGCTGGGCAATTGCTTTTAAATGAAATATTTCTCAAGAATGAATAAAAGTGACTATTTTTATTGGAATTGCGCCTGTAAAAATCTTAAAACCATGCTTTTTATTGTAGAATAAGCAGAACAGGTCTTTCACAACATAAGGATATTAGTTGCTTTGTGGTAAAATTGCTTTTCTATCCCGTTTTCTTTAATTAGATCAGAGCGATTGAGGTCAGCAGTCTTGGTTTTTTCAGCTGCAAGTGTTTGTGTTAAATGCTAGGCAGCCCCATGACTGTTCTGTTGCTTACTTATTTGGGTTTGAGGAACTGTTCAGTAATTTCAATTTTCATAAATCAAAGCTGTCAAGTTAGGGGAGGTGATATTTAGAAAGATAAAAGCAGGAACAAGAAAAGGCAGGAAATGAGGACTTAAAAATCTACAAACCTGTCAGTATCCTGCGATGCTTGCTCTGTTTTTATCACCCGTTACTTAATAGAAGCCAAAGGGATGCAAATGCATATTATAGCCTTGTGTATTTCTCATGTGAATGTGGATAACGTGAGTCTGTTTCATAGACTAGTGGGCATTTTAATGTGAAAAAAGGGTTATATTGGTGTAATTGGGATGGCAAAGACACTGAGAACTTCATTGCCCACATTTTAAATGCATGTAGATGGATAGACTGTTGTAATCCTGTGTTCGCTTTTACAATCTCTTTCAAATGTCTCTTATTTTTATTCTTATTATTTAATTTTAATTATTGATTTAATTATGTCTGTAGGAAAAAACACCCTTTATATTAATTACACATCAGCTGGGTTACAAGCAAAGTAATACTGATTGGTATGAAATAGATTTGTTGCTGTTACTTATCTGTTTTTCTCCAAAGGCTTCGACGAATAGAATATCATATCCTCAGTCTTGCTAGGTGGGAGCAAATAAATTGGGAAAACTGAGAATTGAGAGCTGTTAATGTAATTACATAGCAAAATGTAGGACAGAGCTTGAAAACCTTACAGTAGTTTTCTTTTTTACCTTTGATCACAAGCATTTTTTTTTCTGTGTATATATTAGTATGGAATTCTGCAGTAGTTAGTTTTAATTCAAAGTTTAAACTTCATTTTCAGTAGTTTATTATTATTATTGGCTTTTGAAATTTGGGGCATTCGGAGCATATAACAAACTGCAGGCAGGGCAGCACAAATTACATGGAGTGTGGTCATTGCCTGTGAGTTCTTAGGCTTACCCTGAATTTTGAGCATCTTAGTTTTGTGTTCTGCTGGTTTTGAGTCATAGAATAGTAAGGGTTGTAAAGGACCTTAAGATCATCCAGTTCCAAATCCCCTGCCAGGGGCAGGGACACCTCCCCTAAACCATGTCACCCAAGGCTATGTCCAACCTGGCCTTGAACACTGCCAGCGATGGAGCATTCACAGCTTCCCTGG
>JASSUY010056056.1:0-37818 GCA_032466535.1 Forpus xanthops
AACTTCACCTGACTGCCATGATTTTTCAAGTATGATGGACAGTGGCTTAGCAACTTCATCTGCCAGCTCCTTCAGGATCCGCGGATGGAATTCATCAGGTCCCATGAACTTGTATACATTCAGGTTCCTAAGATGATCTTGAACCAGATCCTCTCCTACAGTGGGCCCAAGGTCTTCATTCTCACAGTCTCTGTGTCTGCCTTTCAAGACTTGGGTGATATGGTCAGAACATTTTCCGATGAAGACTGAGGTAGAGAACTTCTTCCTTATATCTAACCTGAGCTTCCCCTGTTTCAGTTTGAACCCATCGCCCCTTGTCCTATCACTATAGAGAAGAGCTGCCATTGTGGTAAGCTCCAGAATCAGCTTCTCCTACCATGGCTGGAAAGCACCACCACGTCATGGTGAGCTGGTTGCTTCCAGTGACCTGGACACGAGCAGAAAGCCCTCACTGGCACTAACCCAAGACAGAAGCTTGGGAATGCTCCTTGACAGCACAGCAGCAAATGCTCATCTTGAGCAGCACCATTGCTGGGAGGCTCTTGCCCAGGAAGCCCGCAGAAAAGCCCATCCTGTTGCAGGAAGAACTTGCCTTGGGCTTTCAGGTTTCCTCATTGTCATGACTGAGCATGACGGAAAGCACCTTTGGTGTGTGCCAGGGTGGTGGAAATCTTATCTGTCAGTGCATGGCCCACCATGCTTTGAGGAGGTGGATAGCACCCAATGGAGGTGGGCAAAGGGTCCGTGCCTCAGTTTCCCTAGAGAGCTGATAATCACCTCCAAGGTAAGGTCAACCTTTGAGTCACCTTTAGGAAAGGGTGCCTCAAGGGATGCCAGGTCCCTGAAACAAGACAGCTGAAGTCCTCTCTCCTAACTCAAGCTCAGCTTGCCTAACTCAAGTTGTGCCATGCAAGCATGACCTGAGGGAGTACTGCATCCAGCTCTGGAGTGCTCAGGGCAGGAAAGATATGGACCTGCTGGAGAGGGTCCAGAGGAAGGCCCCAGAAATGATCAGAGGGATATAGCACCTCTCCTATGAGGAAAGGCTGAGAAAGCTGGAGTTGTTCAGCCTGGAGAAGAGAGACCTTATTGTGGCCTTTCAGTACTTAAAAGGGGCCTATAAGAAAGATGGGGAGAGCCTTTTAGCAGGGCCTGTTGTGATAGGATGAGGAGTGATGGTTTTAAACTAAATTAGTGCAGATTCAGGCTGGATGTGAGAAAGAAATTCCTTACAATGAGGGTGGTGAAACACTGGCACAAGTTGTCCTAAGGAGTGCTGGATGCCCCATCCCTGGAGGCATTCAAGGTCAGGCTGGATGTGGTTCTTGGCATCCTGATCTAATTGGAGATGTCTCTGCTCACTGCATGTAGATTGGACAAGATGAACTTTGGAGGTCTCTTCCAACCCAACCCATTCCTTGATTCTATGATCTGTACGCATATTCCTCTTATGCAGCTTCTCATCTGCGGTGAAGTGGCCTCGGGGATGGAGCAGTCCATGGGCAGGAGCTCGGAGCAGCTCAACCATTGCAGAGCAACCATGGCATGCGGCCCATGTTTCACAAGTGGGGTTTTCCCATCAGGCTCTCCAGCTGCTATAAATAACAGGAAGTGTTTTGTCATTTTCTGCTCCGGAGAAGGTCAGGAGCTGGATCTTGCGGTCTTTTGAGCTTTAATGAGGTCAGAGATTTATGTGGTATACCAAGAAGTCCCCCTGGGGCAGCCTGCCTGGGGCCATTTGGTTCCTTGGATGGAGGAGTCCTGAATGCCAGCCTTTGACAGAGTTACCCTAGCCACCCTTTAGATGTCAGGTCCTACTAAAGCCTTCATGTGATCCTCATCTCTAAGGCTTGATGTTGCAGTAACCAACTCTTGGGTTGCTGCAGAGCCTGCATACGAGAGGTTTGAACCATCCCCTGTCTGCAGTAGGAAAAGCTTCTGCTGTGGATGTCAGGATAGACACAGGAGCACCAACCTGTGGTAATTGTTGAGAGCTCATCTTGCAGCTTCCCTGACTCCTCGGCAATTGGTATTCCACTAACAGTGGGCAAATGCCTTCAAGTTTCCTTTTGCCTCCTCCATCAGGGAAGTTGGTCCTTCCTGAAACCCCCTGGGGGTGATGGACCAGCTCTTTGACTCTTGGGTGGTTGGTCTCTGATGGCCAGACCATTGTATATATATTGTGTTCCTGCATAGGGGAACGGAGAGTCCCCAGCAAGCGGCACAAGACTAAGCAGCCCTCAGTGCAAGCTGATTTTCTAGCTTTTATTCAAATGTATTTGACTTGCAGTATCGCCCCAAAGCCTTAGATGAAACTACCCATGCAGTGCTCTGCCACGTCCATTATTGGGATGTGCTCTTTGTGCTTGTCTCCTGCAGCTGGTAGGATGCTACCAAAACTCTTTAAGGTTGTTGCCCTCCATCTTCATGCCAAGGACTTTGCTTAACAGCATGATGCCAAGGGTGGTTGGAAAGGTCCTAAAGCGTGAAAACAGTCTCAGCAGAAATAGATTGAAATGGCCTCTTTCCAGTGGAATTGATGTATGCACACCAAGGAGTTATCCTACCATACCTTTTAATTTAGGGAGATGACTTCCCCATGCTTCTAGTAGAGTCAGTGTAAGGGTTGGGTAGATACTTGCAGAAGTTGATTTGCTCCACGCAGATGGCAGCTGCCCTTTCTCTCTGCTAATTAGAGAAGGAGCAATGTGCAAAGCCTGCAGGGTGCTTGTCTGGGTCTAGCTGACACAGAAGAAAGTTGTGTGCACCTTCTCTGGTGGCAGCAATGGATCCCCTTGGGGTCATGTTGTATCCCATTGTTATATCCCCACCTCCCCTTCTCTTGGTTTACTTGGCTTTTGCTTGCCACAGCATGGAAACCCAACAGATAAGTGGGAAGATCCATCCCCAGGACTTTGTTCAAACATCTCAACAGCTTTCCCAGATCATGGAGAGCCACAAGCATCATGTCTGTGCCTGTATCCCCAGCAGCCATGCAGGGAGGAGGCAGAGCCACTGTCTGCTTCTCCACTTCCCCAGCAGATGCAGGAATGCTTTGATAGCTGTGCCCTGGCCCCGAGCTCCTAGCACCAGGATTAACCATCAGCCAGACCCCTCCACTGCCTCCAAATGCATCTAAACTCAGGCAAGCCCTACTCAGAGGAGTCCTGGCATTCCCTTTTTGTGGAATAGGGGTTAAAAATAGCTTCTTCCCTTGCACCTGCCCCTCCAAAGCCAAGACTGGTTTATTTTTACAACCCGTGTGCTTGGCTCCTCTGCTGGGGCATAGAGGACAAGGACAAGTAGATAGATAACCCATATCAATGGTGCAGAGAAGGTAGGCAACTTGGAAAGTGCTCTTGCTGAACATGGGTTGCCATTTGCACCCTAACCGCTCCTTCCTCTTTCTTCCCAGGGAGCTGGTGGAATCACCATCCCTGGAAGTGTTCACGAACCATGTAGATAAGGCCCTCAGTGCCATGGGTTAGTAGTGGCCTTGCAGTGCTGGGGTAAAGGTTGGACTTGATGATCTTAAAGGTCTTTTCCAACCTGGTTGATTCCATGATTCCTATAACCTCATGCTTCAAACGTGAGACAGAAATGCAGCTCCAGGGATGGTCCTTGGGAAAAATATGGGATTGTGCTCTTTTCTGCATTTTTAGACACTTCTTCAAGGGACAAGAAGTCTTCAAGCATTGAAAATGGAATTGTGTGATTGTTACACTGGTTTCTAAGGGGATTTGGGGTCCCAAATTAGCATCCCCTGTGCAGGTCTGAAGCAGCAAAGGAGGCATGGCTTAGCCCTGTTTGGTTTTTACACATTTCATAAGCTTTTTTTACTACACTTCAAGCTTATTTTAACACACACATATACAAGAGCAGGCTTATTTCTAAGACAGAATAGCCACACTGTGTCCTTACCTGACTAGCTGTCAAGGAAGCAGCTTTTTCTTTACTTTTGACAAGCAGAGGTTGAAATAAACCCCTGTTTTGCTGTGTGCCAGTGAATCTGCCCAAGAGGAGGTCAGGGCAAGGTCTTGTTTTCTGACTGTAAAAAGCTATTTTGCTTGTTTAGGGAGCTTCCTCTTAGCAGCCGTCATTTTAGGTTAATCTGTTAATGATAGCTATAGGTAAAAACAACCTCATTTCTATCCCCTAGAGTGCTGTCAAGGCTACATTGCCAAAATCCCAAAGTACCCAAGCTTCCCAGCAAACAGCATTTGGGAACTTTCCATTGGTAAAGTGGGATTTGCTGGTGACCCATTCAGTCCAGGTTCTTGGCATGAATTCTGGCTTCAAGTCCCCCAGGAAAATACATGAGAAAGCCTGATCTTGGCATTTTCTGCTTTCCCCAGGGGAAGGATTTCATTTTTTATTCTTTGGTTTAAGCATATGAACTAGCAATGCACCAACTCAGCGGTAGGGAGGTGAAGAGCACCTTATGGTGGTGCTGAAAGGATGCGGGTCAGTGTTGAAGGGCGATGAGATGTGTGTGGATGTTGGGGAGGGACTCTTCATCAGGAACTGTGATGATAGGACAAGAGATGATGGATTCAAACTGAAACAGGGAAAGTTCAGGTTAGATATCCAGCTGGAGACCAGTAACGAGTGGTGTCCCTCAGGGATCAGTGTTGGGACTGGTCTTGTTCAACATCTTTGTTGGTGACATGGACAGTGGGATTGAGTGCACTCTCAGCAAGTTTGCTGATGGCACCAAGCTGTGTGTTTCGGTTGATACTCTGGAGAGAAGGAATGGCATCCAGAGGGACCTTGACACACTTGTGAGGTGTGCTGATGCCAACTTTCATTAGAGACTGTAGTGCTAGGACAAGGGGTAACGGGTTCAAACTGAAAAAGGAGAAGTTTAGATTGGATCTGAGGAAGAAGTTCTTTACTGTAAGGGTGGTGAGGCACTGGAATGGGTTTCCCAGGGAAGCTGTGAATGCTCCATACCTGGTGGTGTTCAAGGCTGGGTTGGACATAGCCTTGGGTGGCATGGTTTAGTGTGAAGTGTCCCTGCCCATGGCAGGGAATTGGAACTTGATGTTAAGGTCCTTCCAACCCAAACCATTCTATGATTCTATGATCTTAATGGCAGTATGAGGAGGGTGAGGAGAACCCCAGGGAGCTGCTAATTTGCATGAAAGCAAGGTGAAGCTTTGACTGTAGGACATAGAATTCATCTTGCACAAGGCACATGGGTCTAGTGGGTATAAACATGAAGACCTAGGAGGCAGGGGGGTGAGCATTTGCCATTTATAACCAGGAAGGAGCTGCAGCAGACGTGGGTAAGGGATGGTTTTCCACCCACTGAAGCTGTAAACCTAAACCCTGACCACTGGGGGTTATTTAAAGACTCCCACAGCATTTCCTGCAATGGGAAGGTGCTTGGCCCAAGTTCAGGCTGGGCGACTGCTCTCTGCAAAGTCAAATAAACAGCATCCACTTGAACTTTCCACTGTGTGGGCTCAGCCAGATGCCTTTTCTCCGGGCTATGACAGTGTGCCACACCTCAGATGGGCATTGTGGACAGGCCTTCTTGGGGCATTCAGGGTAACGACCATGTCCTGGGGTTAAAAGCTACTTTTCCTGTTGTGTGAAGTGCCCCAAGAGAAGAGTTTGATGCTGCTTGGAGCTGAGAAGTGGCATCTGGGAAGGCAGATCTATGTCTCCAGAATGGGCTGGGATGCCCTATATATGGATCTGTGTCCTTCAGTGACCCTGGGCAGGGCAAAGAGAAAGGAAATTATATCCTTTAGTGCTAGACATGTACTTTAGATGTGAAGTTTCCTGAGAGGAGCACAATCCAAGTAGGCAGGACCAGGAATCTTGTCTGTCCATCAAGGCATGTCAGGAACGAGAGAGTGTGGTGATTCATCTACTGGATGTCCATGCAGATACCAAGGCATCAATGGTGGGATGCCCATGGTGATGCTTCCATGAAGGTGCCATGGCATCAATGGTGGGATGAGCATGGTGATGCTTCTATGAAGGTGCCAAGGCATCAATGGTGGGATGCCCAAGGTGATGTTCATTGACTGGGGAGGCTGAGGTGGTCCTTTCCGCCCTTCTGTGACAGTTGATTTGAGATATTAGGCACATTCTTATATGTATTTTGGTGCTGTTATTGAGTTGTATTTAACGTGGTGCATCTTCCTCCCTACTCCTGACCCTTCCCTGGTGACCTAAGATGTTGCAGCAACTCCTGTGAACCCTGCGATGGATGGATGCTCCATCCTCACATCCAACAGCAACCCCTCAGCCTGGGAACTTTTGCAAGTCTTGGCAGTGGGGCCTCTGCAGGAGTATTTCACACAGGACCCAAAAATATTGCTGTCAGTGCAGCATCGTTCGGCCTGAGCACGGGGTCAGGTCCCTCAGAAATCAGACTGTTGACGAACAAGCTTGAGCGTATTCGACTGTTTCGTCTGATTTTTCTTGGACTCTAAAGTTTCCAAGGGAGCCAAGAAGTTGGCTGCTCCTCTTGTTGACTTTGAAATGCAGCCGGGTTCAGTGAAATAAGGAAGCTTGAGTTCTTGTATTGGTATAGCAGAGAAGGGGAAAAGCTCGGTTTGGGAAAGCTCGTGTCATAGAGTCATAGTTAGGTGTCCAGTTCAGACATAAAAGTCCAAGGTGGTGTGCTCCAGCTCTGACACCTGCACTTAAGTGACTGGATATAAGGAAGAAGTTCTTTACTGTAAGGGTGGTGAGGCACTGGAATGGGTTTCCCAGGGAAGCTGTGAATGCTCCATCGCTGGCAGTGTTCAATGCCGGGTTGGACATAGCCTTGGGTGGCATGGTTTAGTGTGAGGTGTCCCTGCCCATGGCAGGGGGTAAGAGCTAGATAATCTTAAGGTCCTTTCCAACCCTAACTATTCTATGAGTCTATGATGATCACTCAGGCATGGGGCAGCCCACAATATCCAGCTCCAGGTCCAAAATCATTCCATGACATCCATGTGGATTTCTAACAAAGAAGCAAATCCAGCGGTATTTCTCTCAAACAAGGTCAACAATGGGTCCATGCAGGTATTGCAGAGTGCAGATACCATGCAGATACCATGCCAGTACACACCAGCATTGACTGGGATGAGAGTGCAGACTTGAGGCAGGAGCAGAGCATGGCTTTAAACTGCAGATGAACTCTGAGATGTCAGTGAACTCGAAGCAAGCCTACGTATCGGGCCAGGCTGGCCATGAATCAGCTCTGGAAACTGAAAGGCGAAACTTTCTGTCTTCAGTTCAAGTTATGAACTTATAAGCTCCCCAATTATCTGGTTTAATGGACACAAGCCAGTGACAAACAGTATTTGACGTGTGCGTATGGGGCAGCTTCCTGAAAATTAACTCATTGGAAAAGGCGTGATTTGGGGACTGAAGGTTTGACTTAGAATCTTGTGTTTTAAAAGGCTGGGTTAATTTGACATGAGCGTGTCTTGCTATGCATCCCAGAGGTGCTCTTGAGCATCCATCTCTGTACTGCTCATTGCTAAACTGTAGGCGCATGGTATATCACTTCTAAAAATGAAAGTTGAAGAAAGTAGCGCATTTGAAGCCCATCTAAATGATGGCAAACGTGCAGAATCTTTTGCTCAGGAAAGCCCCATAATCTTACTCCTTTCCCCTCCATGATAACCAGCCCAGGCTGGCAGTGAACTATGGGCAAGTGCAGGCAATCGGGCAGCCCATGGCCCGACTTTGCTGTTAGATGGCACACTTCGGAGTGGGGTTAGAGTAGGGATTTCTCATGTGTGGGAGCAGTTTTTATCAGCACATCTTAGTCCTGCAGGTTTTTTTGCTGATGATGTTCCAAAATAAGGCTTCTTCCTCTCTGTTTCCCTTTATAACACTGATTTATTTTCTCTATTATTTTATAAGTGGCTCTGTATTCCCCACAACTGTCTTCAGGCATTAAGCAAATGAGAATGTATATGCCTGCAGCTCTGCTAGCGATACAGACACGGAAGAGGTGTCACACATGCAGCGGGGCCGTAGTTCCTCCCCCGAGCTGCTAAAATTGGCATGTGCTAAAGTTAGCAGAGGTTTCATTGAGCTGCTGTTGCTTTATTGAAGTGGATGGGTCAGGGACTGGGGTTTTATCAGTGCCCTGGCATCAAGGGATGCATCCATGGTCCCATCTTCACCCTTTTGGAGGTGGGTGCATGACAGGGGAGATGCTGGTGAGTTGGTGATGCTGTCACTAGCTTTGGAGGCAGCAGTGCCCGTGATGATGCTCCTGCCCAGCTCCTGCCTGCGGTTGTGGTGGTGAAGTTAATCCAGAGTTAATCCTTGGCAGTTATCAGAATCTCCTATTCCTACCCCTGGGCAAGGCTCATGCCAGTCCCTTGGGTGCAGAACTAGGCCTGATACTGTTTTGTGGTTGTGTTAGGTGAAGGCTTCACTGGTGTGTCATAGAATCATAGGATGATTCTATGGTATAGGTTGGAAAGGACCTGAAAGCTCATCCAGTTCCAGTCCCCTGCCATGGACAGGGACACCTTCCACTGGACCAGGTTGCTCCAAGCCCTGTACAACTTGGCCTTGAACACTGCCAGGGATGGGGCATTTACCACTTCTTTGGGCAATCTGTTCAAGTGTCTCACCACCCTCTCACAGGGAAGAACTTCTTCCTTATATCCAACCTGAACTTCCCCTGTTTCAGTTTGAACCTATCACTCCTTGTCTTGTTGCTACAGTCCATGATGTAGAGTCCCTCCCCAGCACCCTTGGAGCCCCCTCAGACACTGGAAGCTGCTCTGAGGTCTCCACACAGCTTCTCTTCTCCAGGCTGAGCAGCCCCAGTGTTCTCAGCCTGTCTCCATGAGGTGCTCCAGCTCCTGACCATCCTCATGGCCTCCTCTGGACATCCATCCCAATGCAGCTCACTGCAGTCCTGCAGGCTTGCAGAGGCTCAGCCAGGGAAGATGTGGGTCCAGCTTCATGTGGAAGGTCAGTCGGTGTTTCCAGACCTTCATGGAAGCCTTTTATCGAGGTCCCCAAAGTCCTTCAGGTGCCACCATTGTGTGGAGCAAATGCAGCACATGAATAGAGTTCAAGGGAAGTCCTTTTACTGCACTTCTCATAAATGCCTGCCCAGGGCTTGCTAATGACAGTGGAGAGGATGCATTCCATCTGATGAAGGATGCTTACTGTAGATCTGCAAATGGAGTGGGAAGTGTTTATCATTAAGCTGATAGAAGCAAATGTCAGGGAAATTCCCACCTGGGAAAGTGCACCATTCCTTGGTGTTTAATTACAACATTCATTAAACAGCCCTTGGCTGTCTGTCCCCGTCCCTGCATTGCCCATAGGGCCATGCCAGTACTGCTCCTGTTCGCAGGGAGACAGACTGGGAATGAATCAAGCTGAAAATGACCCTTTTTTTCTTCTTTTCTTGGTACAAATTCTCCCAAAGTGAGGTCAGCTCCTGGGTGCCTTCACCAAAATGGCCTTTGGCATCTCAGTGCCCTCATGTCTTGTGCTTGACTTTGCACTGTAGTGGATGATTTCTGAAATAGCAAGACGTCCTTTGTGCTGGCTGCTGAGTACTTGATGTACAGCACCTATAGGGCACTGTAGAAACATAGAATCATAGAATGGCTTGGGTTGAAAGGGACCTTCAAAGCTCATCTAGCCCAACTCCCTGCAATAAGCAGTCATCTTCATTGGATCAGATTGCCCAGAGCCACATCCAGCCTGGCCCTGAATGTCTCCAGGGATGGGGCATCCATCACCTCTCTGGGCAACCTGTGACAGTGTTCTGCCACCCTCATTGTCAAGAATTTCTTCCTTACATCCAGCCTGAATCTCCCCTGTTTTAGTTTAAATCCATCGCCCCTTGTCCTGTCACTACAGGCCCTGATAAAAAGTCTCTCCCCATCTTTCTTACAGGCCCCTTTGAAGTATTGAAAGGCTGCAATAAAGTCTCACAGTCTTCTCCAGGTTGAGCAGTGGTCTTATTTTTCTGCTAAGATAGTTAAAATTGCACAGATTTCAGCATGGAGCCAGGTATATCAACAGGAATGTGCATATTTTGTGTCTTCATACCACAGGAACTTGTAATAGAGGCAATGATAGAGCCCTAAATCATAGAATCAGCTGGCTTGGAAAAGACCTTTAAGATCATCAAGTCCAAACATTACCCCAGTACTGCCAAGGCCACCACTAACCTGTGGCACTGAGGACCTCATCTGCATGGTATCTGGATACTTCCATGGGTGATGACTCCATCACTGCCATGGGCAGCCTGTTCCAATGCCTGAGCACCTTCTCAGTGGGTAAATTGTTCCTAATCCTCAGTCTAAACCTCCCCTGGTGCAGCTTGAGGCCATTTCCTCTTGTCCTATCACTTGTTTGTGGGACAAGAGACCGACCCCACCAACCCACACCAGCACTGGTCATTTTGCGCTTCTGCCACGTGTCTGTAGATCTTCCTCAATGTGTTTTCTGTTTACTGCAGCTTGGCTTTCTAGGAAGCAGCAGGAAAAAGAAGGAGAAAAAGCCTCCCCGGGTGTACCCAGGACAGGATGCTGCCCAGCGCTCTGACCACTGGCTATGATGCCTCATGGTGTAGCTTTCTGAAGCCCACAACAGCAACTCCATCGCAGTTGAGATGCTTGGAGCATCACTACATAGGAATGAGGCCCTCTGGGTTTGCCTCTCTCATGGCTTGCGTGAGGAGCCTTTTTCCTGCACAGCAGCTTTGGCTTTTTTGTTGTTATTGGGGCTGCGTTTTCATTCACTGAGCGATGTGCATCTCCAGAACCATTTACTATCATCAGTAGCTGGCTGTTGACTTCATCAGCAATGCTAAATTTGGGGTTGCAGCTTAATTTACCATGGGAAACTTGTTTGCTTTCAGCTTGAGGAGAGCCTGCTCCAGCACAGCAAGGGTGGCCAGGAAGTGCCACCCACACCAGGGTGTCAAAACACTTCTGAAACCATCCTGGAGCAGGGAAACCAAGCAGAGCCGGAGCAGCTTGCGTGTCTCTAGGCCATTAAAGCTTACCCCTGGGGCTGGGGAGGATGTGCAGAGCACGGATGAAACACCGCATCCTGCCCATCCCGTCCCTGCTGGATCCGGCCGTAGGAGCTGAGGAAGTTTTCCTGCTTAGCAGGGTGGGGAGGCTTCAGATCTCAGCCTTTATTTCATTTTCAGGTGATAAAAGCCCAGCGTGTCTGAGCAGCCAGCGCCTTCAAACACTTCCCTTGCTGCAGGGAATTTGCATTTCCCTAAAGGTAGCACCAGCTCTATGCAAATATCCCGATGAAAGGAAGTCAAAGCCAAAGCGTGCTCATGAGTAAGCGTTCCGGGGCATTCTGAAGCAGTCAGGTGCTTTCTTGTGAACCTTTTACTGTTTCATAGAATCACAGAATGGTTTGGGTGGGAAAGGACCTTAACATCATCCAGTTCCAAACCCCTGCCGTGGGCAGGGACACCTCACCCTAGACCATGTCACCCAAGGCTCTGTCCAACCTGGCCTTGAACACTGCCAGGGATGGGGCAACCACAGCCCCTCTGGGCACCTCACAGTAAAGAACTTCTTCCTTATGTCTAACCTGAACTTCCCCTGTTTCAGTTTGAGCCCATCACTCCTTGTCCTATTGCTGTAATACCCCTCCAGCATCCTTGATAAAGATCCTTGATAATGATAAGAAGTCCCTCCCCAGCATCCCTGTAGCCCTGTTCAGTTACTGGAAGGCTGCTATGAGGTCTCCACACAACTTCTCCAGGCTGAACATGATGCCAAGGCATTTGCTGGCAGTTATAAAGCCACTGCCCGAAACCCTTTGTGTGAATGACAGGAATAGGGTTCAATGACTGTTCATCGTGGGTATCAAAGGCAGTTCATTTAAGTGAAAAGAAGCACTGGCATCTCTACAGTTTGCCATCAATTCTTTTTCAGCTGGTTCTGCCTCAAACGGCATCCGGGAGCAGCCTTGGCATCCAGAGCATCACTGCGTGGCAATTGAGGGTGTGATTTAAAACGTGCTCATCTGGAGTGCCAGTAGCCTGCTTTCTGCTTCTGGTTTGCAGCCCAGAAGGAGACCAGCTTGACTGTAATGAAGGAGCCTATTTTTGCAGTCTGGGACCACTTCCCAGGCTGCAGCGTTGTAGGACGTTGGTGTTAAGGCATTTTCAGCCCATTTTTATAATGTTCAGTCCTTTTCCAGCGTGGTGTTCAAATCCCTCGGTTTATCTTGAATCTGGGTTGGATCCTACTCAGTGAAGAGCCAAGCTGGGTGTAAGCCAATATGGATACCCCTAGAAGAGGGCCACAGTGCAACCCTAGCCATCAGAGAGTCATAGAATCACAGAATGCATTGGGTTGGAAGGGACCTTTAAAGCTCATCCAGGCCAAACCCCTGCCGTGGGCAGGGACATCTTCCACTAGAGCAGGATGCTCCAAGCTCCGTCCAACCTGGCCTTGAACACTGCCAGGGATGGGGCAGCCACAGCTTCTGTGGGCATCCTGTGCCAGCGCCTCAGCACTGTCCTCATAACAGACTCCCTCCATATGCTCAACTAAATCTATCCTCTTCCAGTTTAAAACCATTCCAGTTTGTCCTATCCCTACAAGCCCTAGCAATAGGTCTTTGTCCTATAAGCTCCATTTGTATACTGAAAGGATGCAGTGCCCCAGAGCCTTCTTCAGGCTGAACAGCCCCAATTCTCTCAGCCTTTCTTCACAGCAGAGGTGCTCCAGCCCACAGAGCATCTTTGTGGCCTTCTCTGGACCTAATCCAAGAGATCCATGGGTCTGCCTTGTGATGGCAACCCCAGAGCTGGACCCAGGACTGCAGGTGGGGTCTCACCAGAGCAGAGGGGGGGAAATCCCTTCCCTCAAGATGCTGTTCACGCTCCTTTTGATGCAGCCCAGGATGCAATTGGTTTTCTGGGCTCAAGTGCACTTTGCCAAGTCATATCCCATTTATCATCTACCAGCATCCCCAGCTCCTTCTCTGTAGGGCTGCTCTCAGTGCATTCATAATACTGGGTATTGCCCTGTTCCACCTGCAGGACCTTGCACTTGGCCTTGTTGAACTTCATGATGTTCACATGGCCCCACTCATCAAGCCAATCAAAGTCCCTCTAGGCGCAATCCCTTCAGCTTATCAACCGCACCACTCAATGTGGTATTTCATCCCTTTGATCCTTTATTTGAAGGAAAACCACCTTTATTTGCTCTGCAAACCCGCTGGCAGAGGACACCTCGATGCTGCCAACTCAGTGTCCCCTGGTGATGGGGCTTGTGCAAGAGCAGCAGCAGCTCAGACCAGTTTGTCCAGTGCAGTGGGGTAGGACTGGGCACAGCATCAGGCCATGCCTATAGTCCTGCATCCAAAACTAGGAGCTCGGAGGTACCCACTTTTGTCCCTAAAGCCTTACCAATGCGCTGCTTTGCAGAACAGTGGTCCTACTGCAACCAGAGAGCTGTGCCATGGCTCTTCGGTGGAGATGAGGAGGTGTATGGAAGGGGTTTGCAAGGAAAACCTTTGCTGGAGGACTTGGATTCAGTGGGATGAGCATGTGGGGGTTCTGCAGAATGCCTGGGCACTGTCAGACCTTGCAGCATCCCATGAGGGAAGAGGTATTCCCATCTCCCTGTGCTTGTTCCATGACTTCTAGTTATCCCGGCTGACACCCATCATGTTTCCCCTGTTTTCTCTATTGTTAGTAGCCCCCAAGAGCACTTACTACCTTCATGCAGCACTTCCATCCTACCCTGTTGCCTTCCCCAGCATGCCATGGAGCACTATTGCAACGCTATCTGCAGGTCGAAATCCATCCCTTGGGTAGACTGAGTCCCCAGGAGCCCCTTTCTCTGTCAACAAACATCCATCAAAGCCACCGCAGCCAGTTGGTGTTGGGATTGAGCAAGACATCGATGACACAGAAAGGGCTGCAGTGCCCTTTGGTCAGGGCTGCTGGTGGCTTGATGAGGAGGTAGGACCAGGCAGTGTAGGGACATCTCATGGGGATGCAACCATTGAATGGGGGTATTTCCAAATAGATCTTGTGCTGCCTGTGCTCCTAGTGCTTCTCTTGAAAGGAATTGCTCCTTCACACCATGTTTTGCCATTCAGGCACTTGCCACGTGTATTAAATTTACTAAATTCATTAAATTTAAGTAAATTTAAATTCACTAAATTCGTTAAATGCTGCAAGAAGCCATAAGAAAAGATGAGATGTTCAGCCGTAACAGAGATTCAGGATGGAAGAGTCACATAGTGGTGGCAGGATAAGACCACTGTAGTCAGCTTGCCCTCCTTATGTGTGTTTTGGGGCAAGGAAAAGCTGCTTTGGGAGTTTTGTCTTTCCAGGAATGCTCTTGGACAAGGCAGGAAGCCTGGAAATACCCCATCAGATGCACAATTCCTTTCTTCCCTGATTGCTATGGCCAAAAAGAAATCCCTGAAGGATGCAGGGAGCTGGCTCTCAGTATTTGGGGTGCTTGACATCCCTGTGCATTGGGCACCGGAGCGTGGGGACCAGTTGTCCCCAAACACTCCAGCCTTTCACCCCCCCTAATAAAGCCCCTCTGGGGCGCTCCCTCTGCAGATCTGGGAGGCAGCCAGCCCAAAGCCTCCTATTACTTTTCCCTATGGATTTGGTCCCTCTTCCACTTCCTTCTTTCTTCCCAACATCCCCCCCCCCCCCCTTTTCCTTCAAATCCAAGCCAGGAAAAGCCTCTGACATCTGCAGCCTGTTGCTACTGGGGGAAGGCAGCAGAGGGGATATCCCGGATGATATAACCAGGATCTCACTGTGAATGGGGCTGCCCATGGGGTGGGAGGGATGGATGAGGACTGGGTTTGGCTGGGGGGAGTCCTTGTCCCCCTGTGCTGAACAACTGGTACCTTTCTGTGGGTTTTATGAGCTTTTTCTGGTGGCTGACAAAGGATGAGACAAGAGGAAACAGCCTCAAGAGGTTTAGATTGGATGTTAGGAACAGTTCCTTCCCCAAAGGGTGCTCAGGCATTAGAACAGGCTGCCCAGGGCCATGGTGGAGTCACCGTCCCTGGAAGTGTTCAGATACCATGCAGATGAGGTGCTCAGTGCTATGGGTTAGTGGTGGCCTTGGCAGTGCTGGAGTAAGGGTTGGACTTGAGGATCTTAAAGGTCTTTTCCATCCCCACTGATTCTATGATTTCTATAACCTCATGCTTCAAAATGAAGGCAGAAATGCAGCTCCAGGGATGCTCCTTAGGAAAGATCGATTATCCTCCTTTTTGCATTTTTTAGACCTCAAATTCCAGCTGCTTGGAGGTTGCATGTGGGCAGAAAACCTGAAATTGCTGCTCAAGGGCTGTTCAAAGGTGTGCCTGGAGCACCTTGCATTTCCTCTAGCGCACTGCCCCATGAGCAGTGGACAGGAGAGGTAGCCACAGTGCCAGTGACCATCAGAGTCCTTCTTGCATCAGCACAGGGTTGATGTCCCATCATGGTCATGGACCACAACCAAAGCAGATGAGGGGGAAAACAACTCCAAAAGGGCCATTTTAGGTACTTTCACACTGTGCCTCAGCCTCTTTTGAAGGAAAAAAGGTGCAAATAAAAGCTAAAAAGGGGTCTGTCATGTTACCAGGGCCTCTGATGCACTCCCAGCTTGCACAGTGCTGGGAAGACTCTGCTTTTCTGTTTAACCATCTTGCTGGCTCACCTTGCCCATCCCTCCCTCTTTACCAGTCTTCTAAATGCAAATCTCCACGCCAACATCATCCCAGCATCTTTTCCCGCTCCCGAAATACCACCAAACTCCCTAAATCTGACTGGAGCTGTAAAATCAGGGGCAGTGCAGCTCTTTTCTGCACATTTACATGTGAGCCAGCGTTTACCGTGCGCCAGCAGGGATGCGGAGGAAGATGCATGACCTGGTTTATCTTGCAGGTGCCTTTTGTTTGGCTGCCAATAGATCCCCATTGCTCTCCCTTTGCACCTCTGCAATTGTAATCCTCCTTGTTTTGCTCAGAAAACATCCCCTGCAGCAGAAGAAACAAACAACAATAACCTCCTTGAGGAAAAGCCCCACAGCACTTCCCTGGCAGATGGTCCTTGGTGCTGCTCCGCTCTGCTGCCTCCCCCATGGTTCCCAGCACGGCTTTTGCTGCACATCCCATTCTGCTCCTTCCAGCTCCACACCTGGAGCAGGATGTGCCGGTGGCTGCTTCAGCCTCTGCCCACAGATGCCGGCTCCTGGGGGTGTTATGTTTCCGGCACTCTCCTCCCGGATATCTCCCGTTTCCTTCTGTGCGGATGCAGCCAGAGGAAATCCCAACACATGGGCTTGTCTGTGGCTAGGTTCTGGCTGCGGTCATGGGCTGGAGATGGCACTGTGGCTCTGTGTGCTGGGACCTGTCCTCCCTGGCAGTGGTGCTGGTGGTGATGATGGTGGCAGTGGTAGTGGCGCTGGTGGGTTCCTTTACATGTACAACCAAGTCTCTTAGACCTGCTCGTTGCAGTCAGGCTTGGCAGTGGTAGTAGATATGTGCAGCAGTGAGACATGGGGCTACTCAGAAACTTCTGGTCTGTTTTCTACCTCTCTGCTCTGCTCTTGTGAGCCCCCACTTGCAGCACTGTATGCAGTTCTGGTGTCCTCAACATCAGAAGGACATGGAGCTGTTGGAGCAAGTCCAGAGGAGGCCATGAGGATGGTCAGGGACTGGAGCATCTCTCTCATGGAGACAGGCTGAGATCATCGGGGCTGTGCATCCTGGAGAAGAGAAGGCTGCGTGGAGACCTCAGAGCAGCTTCCGGCATCTGAAGGGGGCTACAGGGATGCTGGAGAGGAGCTCTTCATCAGGGGCTGTAGTGATAGGACAAGGGGTGATGGGTTCAAACAGAAACATGGGAAATTCAGGTTAGATATAAGGAAGAAGTTCTTTACTGTGAGGGTGTCCAGAGGGGCTGTGGCTGCCCCATCCCTGGCAGTGTTCAAGGCCAGGTTGGATAGGGCTTGGAGTAACCTGATCCCTATCCACAGCAAGGGGTTGGAACCGGATGGTCTTAAGATCCTTTCCAACCCAAACCATTCCATGCTTCTGTGATTCAGGGTAGTGGAAATGCGTGATACGGAAGATGGGATAGAGAGCAGGCAGAGCAGAACTTGATCAGCCCTAAGGGGGAAAAGTCTGGTCAGTGTCTTGCCATTTCAGCTGAAAGCAGGAGAGAGGTCAAGCAAATGTAACACAGATGGGTGTTTTGTTAGATTATTCTGAAGGTGAACTTTGAATGTGAGATGTGCTCACCCGGAAGATAGCTGTATTTATATACAGGTCAGGTACATATTGTTTGGATGAGTAAGAGCCTTTGTTCCGAGTCCCTCTGCTAAAGCCCACGTGGAGCTTTGGCTCTGCAGTGCTTCCTTTTCCTTTGTTGCTGTGTGAAGGAAAACCTGACTTCACCAGCTGCATTCTGCTAGCCCAAGCACCAGCAGCAGTAGCCATCAGATCTGCTCACCTCTCCAGCCAACCCCTTTCATTGACTGCAGCAAAGACCTGGCCTTTAAGCAACCTGCTCTAGTGGAAGGTGTCCCTGCCTGTGGCAAGGGATTGCAATTGGATGAGCTTGAAGGTCCCTTCCAGTCCAAACCATTCTATGATTCCATGTTTTATTTTGCCGTCACGGTGCTGGGAGGAAGAGCAGCCTCATCCCTGCTATTGTAGGCTCTGTCACTTGGCAAAGCCAAGGTATGTGTAATGATGCTGCCACGCTGCAGAGGAATACTTAGGAGAGTCCCATGATCCCTTCCACTTCGGGGTGTAGGCAGGGATATAATATCTCTGTCTCCATCCCTTAAAGCAGCATCCTTCATAGCTCTCTTGCTGCAGCAAGGTGCATTCACCCTGGATCCTTGCTGGGCTCTTGGCTGCAAGATTTCTTGTGGACAAACCAGAAACTCCCACAGTCATGGAAGCATCACTGTGGCTCACATGGTTTGTATGTCTTCCTGGGGCTTTGCAAGGAAGAAGCCCTCTGTGTCATATTCATACATGTAGAGATTAAAACGCAGATGTTGCTGGTGAAGCTTTGAGTTAAGCTTGCTCGTGTTGGGGTGGCAGTGATGGGTGCATTGTGGTGAGGTGGTCCCCATCCTTCCCTACCCTTTGGCATGGCAGGTTATTAATATTAGCAAAAATAGGCCTTTTCACTTTGTTCTGCCATTGTTAATACGGTGACCGCAGCCTGTAGCACTGGGGATGATTTGTGATTGACTATCCAGTAGGGATTTATGGGCTTTGGGGCTGGATTGCTGGGATATGCCTTGCCAGAATACTTGAAACGCTTCCACTGGAGGAGAGACCATGTGGGAAAGGAGCACTCGCTGTTCTCATACGCAGGCGGTTCCCACTGAGCCTCCATTACTGGCAGTGAGCACATCCAAGCAGTAAAACATTATATGGGATGCAGAGTGCCAGTGAAGCAGGAACTGTGTGCTAGATGGTGATGGGGAGCAAACCACCGCTCCTGGTGTGTGATGCTGGTAGGTTTGAGGTTCGTTGGAGGGGGGAAAGGTATTTTTTGCTGCTTTTTCTTGCACCCTGCACCTCTCATACTAGTGCATCGAGCCCGTAGGGGCAGAAGGCAAGATGTTGTTGAACACAGAGGAAGCTGAAAGAGCCAAGAGCTGAGCCCTCGCATCCCTTTGGAGGGTTTTGACCTCTTTTTTACTCAAAGTGAATGAATAAGGAAGGAAGCAGCTTGCTGAGGGGTTGCCAGCAGGTTTGTCTTGGGAATCATTCCCTCACCAGGTTGTTGGCTCCTTTCGTGGCTGTGCTGACCCGCAGCTCAGTGACTGGACTATAGGAGCACACAGCCAAAAACAGCCCCAAATTATCCTCAAGAAATAACATTTTTTTACCCAGCCGTGGTGAGCTTATCTCAGAGCAGACCCTGCAAGGAGAGTGGTGATGGGTGGGAATGTCAGTGGAAACACACCTCGAGTTCCAGGAGGACAGGTTTTCCATCCCGTCTTGCAGGAGCATTGCAAACTTTGAGCAAAGATCCTGGCTTCTGTGGTCCAAGTGGGGAGGGTGAGCTGCTCCAGGGGGTTCAGCATTGCTCTGAATGAGACCTAAAATCCTGTGGGAGACAGCTCACACCTTGCTCCCATCCCTCAGCCATACTTCCAGTCTCCATCAGCTGCTAAAATCTGATTTTCTCAATAGGGACTGGAAAATCACCCCTGGGATGTCCCATTCATCCCCTGCAGCCCAGGCAGAGCCTGAACTTTGCAGAGCATCCTTGCAGGGCTCTGGAATAGTGTTACCCACAAAACCAGTCAGGAGTGATGGGATGTGATTGACAAGGGGGTTCAGTGCAATTAAGGGGGTGCTGGGACATACAAGGGTCTGCAGAGAAGGTGGGATGGGCTCAGTGCTGAAATCCCCTTGAGTTTTGGCCCTTTCCCAGCTCCAGCCCCCTCTAAGCTTCTATCCAAAAGTCCAGCTGTAAAACCATGGTCACAGAGATGCTCTGTGCACTGGAGCATCACCAGGGCTCACACATGCTGCTAATAGTTGATAATGAGTGCACTGCCAGCAGGAAAGTCTGTGATTTACACATCCGTATTGGACACATTGAGGAGAGCAGCCCTGCTTCCCCCCCTGTCACCTCCCCTGGCTTTATTCCCCTTTGCTATTTCATCTTCTGCTATTTGATGTTTTCATTCCACTTGTGAAGCTGGAGCTGTCAAGCAGGTTATGAATGATGCTTGGGAGGTTATAAATGATGCTCGAGCAGGTTGTATATGATGCTCAAGCAGGTTGTATATGATGCTCAAGCAGGTTGCAAATGATGCTCAGGTGGAGAGGCCCTGCAACAGCACCCAGGCAGTGTGATAAGCTGGTCGGTACTCAGCACACCTCCTTGCTGCCTCCTTGTCTCATTGCATCCAGGTAAAACAACCCAGAGAGGAATGTTTCTGGGTGCCGGGGCATCAGGAGGAGAGGCGAAGGGGGTTCATGCTGGCCTGGGTTACTTATGTGCTTATGGTCTATTTTGAGGCTCTGTCCACATGGCATTAAGCAGCCGCTGACCCAGGGAAAGGGCCAGCTTCAAAACAAGAGTCTAGTATGTAATGACCAAGGGAAGCACTGGGTTTCCCTTGGCTCCAAGCAGAGCTGCAGCACACTTATCCCCCCTCTGAGCTCATCCTCTCTTCGCCTGTGGCATTCCCACAGTGAGAATTGACTTTCTTATTTAATTCTTCCTATTGGGGGAATTATTCTCCCCCATTGGGAGGAATTGGAGGCAAAGATGCCCCAGGATGTGAGGATGCGATACTTCATAGGGAGCGATGTGCTGGTGGCGATAGGGATGCGGATGAGCAAGCAGGGAGACACATCCATCACTAGTGCTGGCAAAACTGCTCACACGCCTCCCCCTCCTCTGCTGCCCCCCTGCCCAAGAAAGCTCATTTGGAGGCAGCTTAGTTTGCCTAAGAGCATTAGAGGTGCCTTTGGTGGACATTAGCCGCTGGAGCAGCATCGGGAGCATGTGGCCGATTAGCGCTGCATTTGGGGCAGGAATACTCACTGTGTGTTTCAGGAATGCAAAGGTGAGGTCTGGGGGGACAGGATGGGTGCCAGGGGGGTCAGCTCGCATGGTTTGGGTGCTTAAATACACCACTGGGTGCTGATGTGAGGTGGTATGAGTGTAAGCCGTGTGCTTTTCCCTTCTGCAGGGGAAATGTGTGTTGTCCCCCTGGCTTTCCACTGCCACTTCAGCTTTCAGATGGTATTTCAGCTTTGAATACCATCTCACTTTATAGACTTCAGCAAAGATGGGGATGGTCACGGATGCTCATATGGGATGTGGGAGCTGGTGCATTTGTGGTCACCGTATCCCTCCTCATACCAGTGATGGGATTCTTGGAGCAAGCCAGGGAAGAACACCCTCACCATCTTGTTTCCCTTTCCCTCCCTTACAGCCTCGCTGTCCGCTGGGATTTATGGAGGTGCTGAGGAGCAGCTCTGAGCACCGCAGCCCCCACCAGCTCACCCCATAAAGCAGTGCCCGGCCGTCTCACCTCCTCTCCCCCAGCATCCCAACCCTCCGACTCAACCATTCAAGGCTCCCGTGCATGGATCGCCCCAGCGAGGCGCCGCTGCCGGACGCCGCCGACGCCGCCCCGTAGGCTCCCGGCCCCCCGTGCCACCCCCAAGTACTCCACATACCCCGATGGGGTAACGTGACGGGGGTCACCCTCCCGCCACCTCCAACACCCCCCCATATGCAGAGGCCTTTCTAGAGCGCCCGGGAGCGCGCGGCAGCCGCTCGCCGTCGCACACGCACCGAGGACGCCGACACTACAGCAAAGGGATTCTTGGTTTTGGTTTGGTTTTGGGGTTTCTTTTAATTATTGTTATTATTATCATTAATATTATTTTTTGCCCGTCTGGCTTTTCCCCCTTTCCCACCCCGGGGAGCTTGCGGTGTTGTTGAGGAAGCCAGCGCGCTCCCAAGAGCTGGGATTATTTGCACAACGTCTGTATATTGAGTTCTCAATCCTGTTTTGGGGTTCTTTTTGAAGTGCAGAGGGGTCGTTGGGGCTTTTTTATTTCCCCACCCACCCTCCACGCCACACTTTCTCTTGGGTTTTTTGCCCCCACCACCATCAGCATCACCTCACCCTCCTCCTGTCCCAGCATGGCTCGGATGAACCGCCCTGCGCCGGTGGAGGTCTGCTACAAAAACATGAGGTTCCTCATCACACACAACCCCACCAACGCCACGCTCAACACCTTCTTGGAGGTAAGGAGGGGAGGGACTGGGGCCCTGCTGTGTATTTTGGGGCTAAAAGCCAATGTTGAGATGCAACAGGGATCAGCCGTGCATAGGATGAGGCAGCTGTACATCCCATGTGGTACCAAGGACTCTTTTAGCATCCCAGGGTGGTGGGTCCAATCACCACTGGTGGTAGGATCTTTTGGAGGACCCCAAGTGGGGTGTTTGGACATGGTAGAGATGAAGTAGTGTCCCTGTTCCTGTTGCATCCCCTTCCAGCTCCACCACATCACATCAAGGGGCTTTGCTGTGATGCATGAGGATGCACACAACCTCCTCCTTGGCACCTCAATAAGGACTTCTCATCCCAAATATCTCAATGTCTTTCAATGCCCAGGGTGTACTGGGTGGTTTAGAAGGAGCTGGAGGGCTCAGTGCTGCATGAGCCAGCAGTGATGCCCTGCCTGGAAGCCCTGGCTACAGCAGGTTGCTAGGTGGGGGAATAGTGGATGCATGTCTGCAGTCCAAGGTAAAAGGCTTCAACTTGCTCTTCTTATCAATGCCTGGAGGTAACACCATGTCCTGCAGGCTCAGTCAAGCCAACACAAGCAGCTTCTGCTCATGAGGAGTCATTATGGAATGCTGTGTATTCCCAGGGGGACCTGAGGCTGCATATGCGCCTAGTGAAGGATTTTTGCCTCAGACCTAAACCTCATTGAGGTCCAGTGTGCTGGCACCAGTGGCATCCTCTGAGTTCAAGGAAACCCCCTCAATGCACACCCAAAAACACATGTGAGCACCACCAGCTCAGAGAGCTGCAGGAAGGTGGTTGCAGTTTGGGGACAGCCACCACATACCCTGCACACTGTGCACAAGGCAATGGGGACAGCACCAGTGGGAACGGGGAGAAATTCCCTTCCCTCCAACCTCTTGTATTTTAGGCTGAGCTGCCGAGCATGTGGGGCTTTGTCTGGCAAATGCATGTGGGGAATGAAGGAGATGGATCTCTGAAGGGGATGATCTCACATGTGCCTGGCGAGGCCAGTGTGCCAGCACGTAATCCAGGGGCAATCCTCGCAGTGGGTAACAAGCCAGTCTGGAAGCAGCCCAAATCCCACGCCCCAGCCTGCAGCGCATTGGAATGATGATGGGATATTTACTTGGAGTATTGTGTGCAGTTCTGGTGTCCTCAATGAAAAAAGGACATGGAACTGTTGGAACAAGTCCAGAGGAGGGCCACGAGGATGATCAGGGGACTGGAGCACCTCCTGTATGAAGATGGGATGAGAAAGTTGGGGTTGTTCAGCCTGGAGAAGAGAAGGCTGTGTAGAGACCTCATAGCAGCCTTACAGTGTCTGAAGGGGGGCTATGAGGGTGCTAGAGACAAACTATTCATTAGGGACTGTAGAGACAGGACAAGGGGTAATGGGTTCAAACTTAAACAGGGGAAATTTAGATTGAATATAAGGAAGAAATTCTTTAGTGTAAGGGTGGTGAGGCACTGGAATGTGTTGCCCAGGGAAGCTATGAATGCTCCTTCGCTGGCAGTTTTCAAGGCCGGGTTGGACAGAGCCTTGGGTGGCATGGTTTAGTGTGAGGTGACCCTGGGCACGGCGGGGGGGGTTGGAAATGGATGATTTTAAGGTCATTTTGAACCCAAACGATTCTATGATTCTATGATATGGCACTGAGGTCGAGAAGGAGCCCCTGAGCAGTCTGCAAGATGCTGAGTGTAGCTGGTGGGATGCACTATAACCCCCCCAGCCACCTCCATGCATTCGGTAGCAGAGGTTGTCACCTCCCTGGGCACAAATGATTTCTCTTTTGGGGGACTTGAGCCCATATCAGGGGTGTTTCTTTGCATGCAGTGTTAAGTCCTTGGTGGTGTGGCTGTCAGGGCTTAAAAATAGATGGCCCTATTGGCATTTATGACTCTAAGGAGTTGTGAAGGGTCTGAGTGAAAATCCTGCATGGATTTGGTGCCCTGAGATTTCATGTTTCCTTGTGCTTCCCAGGCTGGACGGACCACAGTGGCAGGGTTGATTAGTGTGCAGAGATGGCGCACGGTGCTGTTGTATTAGGGACTATGGTGGTCCTGTGGTGATAGCAGGGTTTGGATGTGTTTGGGTTAACTGGGGTGCAACTGGCAGGGTTTTTAGACCCCTCTTTCTCCTTCCCTCCCAAGGACCTGAAGAAATACGGTGCCACCACGGTTGTGCGAGTGTGCGAAGTGACCTATGACAAGACCCCCTTGGAGAAGGATGGCATCACCGTCATGGTAGGTGGGAAGCAGGATAGGTGTAGGGTGGGTTGCTTTTAAATACCCCCATCCCTCATGTCTGCCCACACCCTGCATGTCACATAGACCACTGCAGCATCACACTTACCCAGGAGGAGGGTTTGAAGCCCAAATTCATCCTCGGGGCAGCGCAGATGAGCTCTGAGATGGGGCTGGTGCTATAGAAAAAGCAAGCACTGCCTACACACCGAAACTGTGACTCATGTGGTTGAGTCGGCAGCTGCCTCCCCTGCCTGTCGCTCGGGCTCTAATGCATTCAGGGGGAGAGAGCGCCTGATCCCATGTGGAAGCTGCTCATGGTTCCTGTTACCCACAGTGTTGTCTTACCCAGGGTGGGCTGTGGGGGCTTTTTGCTCTTCCAGCAGCCGGCTGGTGCAGGTCGGGGAGGTGAAAGGCAGCAGGCAGCAAGCAGGGAAAGGCAAAGAGACAGAGCAGGCAGCTGCCTGGACTGCATCCCGGCTGATAAGTAATTGGAGATGATGTCAGGCGTGATTGCCCTGCCAAGGAGCTCAGCTCCAGCTGGAAAGAGAGGCTTTGCTCATTTAGGGAAGGGTTTGGAAGTGCCTCATGACTTCTGGGGTGGTCCTCTGTGCGTAGGCCCTCTCTGTATAATGCATGTCCTACAGAGATAGCTTGCTATAGCCTAGATCCTCTGGGATGTAGATAGTAGATCCTATGTCTCTCTAGATAGAGTTCCTTCTGATGTATAACTCTTTAGATATAAATGCTATGTCTCTACAGGATATATCTCACAGAGAAAGATAGCTGTATCCTACATATGGAATCTGTATGTAGGATATCATATCTGCTCACTTACACACCAAATTCTGCCTTTTATCCTGGAGTCTTCCAGTCTCTGTTTCTCTGTGTAGGCTATACACACCTCTAAATATCTAGAGAGAGAGAGATCTATACCTAGGATATTTTTTTGATAGGGAGATATCAATGTCTTAGATACAGCAACTGTATAAGACACTATGGAAAATATATGGCTTCTATATGTATTTCTATAACTTTCTGTGTATAGAAACTGTATGAGTTATATAGAGAGATACCTAAATCCTATATATCTATGGATAGATGTACCTATGCAGATAGATGAATATTTCTACATATGCCTATATCAAATATATAGACTATATCTGTATATCCTACCCCTTTCTTTGGGGAATAGACTCAAGTTAGTTGAGGTCTGAGTTCGGTGTAGTGTACCTGGGTGCCACCATCCACAGCCACGGTGCCACACATACAGTGGTCCCATCCTGGATATGCTCCATGGGTGTTCTGGACACCTGCTGTGCTTTTAGCTCCTCTGTGTGCTGCAGGGGATCCCAAGCAATCTCTAGAGCTGATGGCAGTTACCAAGTTGTGCCAGATGCAGGTGACCCATGCCATGAACATCTGCTTGGCAACTCTTCCAGCAGGTCAAAGATGGGTCAGAAAGTGTGTAGGAGAACTAATACTGTATGGATTCCACTGTAGGAAGGTTTATGGTGCAGGATGGGTATAGCAGTAGTGCTTGATATCCTTATCAGTGCCACAGGCAGTGGGATTGAGTGCACCCTCAGCAAGCTTGCAGATGACACCAAGATGAGTGGTGTGGTTGATACTCTTGAGGGAAGGGATGCAATCCAGAGGGACCTGGACATGCTGGAAGAGGGAACCTCCATGTGAACCTCATTAAATTGAACACAGCCAAGTGCAAAGTTCTGTACCTGGGCCAAGACAGTCCCCAGTATCAGCGGACACTGGGTGATAAATACATTGAGAGCAACCCTGCAGAGAAGGATTTGGAGGTGTACTGATGCATGAAAAGCAGGATGTGAGCCAGCAGTGTGCGCTCGCAGCCCAGAGAGCCAGCTGTATCCAGAGCAGCATTGAAAGGAGCATGACCAGCAGGTCAAGGGAGGTGATTCTCCCCCTCTGCTATTCCACCTGAAGCATTCAGCCCTAGGGTCCTCAGCACAGGAAGGTCACGGACCTGTTGTAGTAGATCCAGAGGACAGAAGTGATCAGAGGGCTGGAGCACCTCTGCTACGAGGAAAGGCTGAGAGAGTTGGGAAGAAGGTTCCAAAGAGATCTTATTACAGCCTTTCAGTGTAGAAAGAGGGCTTACAGGAAAGATGGAGAACGGGTTTTTACCAGGGCCGGTAGGGACAGGGGCAATGAATTCGAACTGAAAGAGAGTAGGTTTGGATTGGATATAAGGAAGAAATTCCTTATGAGTGCCGAGGCACTGGCACAGGGTGCCCAGAGAAGCTGTCTGCTCCATCCCTGGCAGTGTTCACGGCCAGGTTGGACACAGGGGCTTGGAGCAACCTCCTCTAGTGGAAGGTGCCCCTGCCCATGGCAGGGGTTGGAGCTGGATGAGCTTTAAGGTCCTTTCCAACCCAAACTATTTTGTGCTTTGATAGTTTGTGGTATCGGTGTCATCCCTGCTGTGAGCTCGGTGACCCCATGGCTGAAGCAGTACTTTCTGGGTGCTGTGGGGAGATGTTCTTGCAGGACAGGCCACAGGCTGTGCAGGATGGGCTGCCTCAAGGATTAGGGTACCCCACAGCCCAGTGTGTTCCTTTCCTAGCACAGCCCAAGTGCAATCACATTACCTGTTCAAACACTCAAGTAAAGCAGCTTCCTTTGCCATCTGACCCCCAGGATGACTGCAGCTTAGTGACTCACTGCTCAAACACGAGGATTATGGCCCGTGCTTCCCTCCCACTGGGGTTTACCATACTGCATACACTCCAAGTGATGCTGCCCTGCCTGTGTCCCTCTTTCCCACTGCTGCATAGCCAGTGGCCATGCTCCTCCTTCCAGATCCATTTTGGGAGAGACTTGCAGCCTCAACTGGCTGTCAGTGCCCATGGGGTGAGACCATTCTTTCCCCAAAATGCTGCAGCAGTCACTGCAAGGGGGGGGAACCCTTTTCCCTCATGGCAGAGCCCAAGGCTAGGGATGCTTAATGCGACACCCATTTTACCCACATTATTGTAGACATTGAGTCCATACCACTTAAGGATGAAGTTCAAATAAGATGGGGTTTATTTTCATCCCCTAAGAGCCTTTCCTGTAGGATGCTGTGTAAGTGGCCCTATTTGGAGGAGTCTCCCTTTATTTCTCTATAGGGCTGTGTTGGGTGATCCCCAGAGCATCCTTTCAGGACTTGTCTGTTCACTGCCCCTTGCATGTGTTGCAGCAAGCTGAATTTCAGGACTGCATCAGGCCTTGAGATTTCAACCACCTCCAAACCACCTTTGCCCAAATATTCATAGAATCATAGAATAGTTTGGATTGGAAAGGACCTTAAAATCACTCATTTCCAACCCGCTGCCATGGGCAGGGATGCCTCACGTTAAACCATGTCACCCAAATTCCCACAAAGTGTCTGTGTTCAGCCAGGAGCTGGCAGGGGCAGGATGAGAGCTGCATCGTCCCAAAGCTCGGTGTGGTCATTGAATGGGAAGGAGGCAGCGAGTGACCACCCTGCTCTACATAGGCAGGAGGACATGGGGACCATGTCACACATCCTGCAGGCACTCCTGAAGGCTGAACCTGTCCGTAGGAAATGGGAGGACCCCAGACCTAGACTTGAAAGGCGTCAAACAGCATCGCCCTGGGTAAAAAGCAGTCCCATGAGTTTTAATCCAGGGCCTTAAGAGCACTTCTCTCTTCCCTGATTTTTGCGTGCTCCCTCCAGGATTGGCCATTTGATGATGGAGCGCCTCCTCCCAGCAAGATAGTGGAAGATTGGCTCAACTTGTTGAAGACCAAGTTCTGCGAAGACCCTGGCTGCTGCGTGGCCGTGCACTGCGTGGCTGGCCTGGGGCGGTAAGTCAGAGCCCAGCACCCCATATTCCACCCTCCCCGTGAAAGGAGGAGAGGGAGAGCCATGTCCACGCTCCTCCTTCCCTTCCCAAGTGCCCCTTTGAGCTGGGGTTTTGCATGCAGTAAAACCTCAGTGGGAATAAGTGTTTATGGCAGGGTATGCTGCCTGTGCTTCTCCTTGCACTTCTATGGCCAACCCCTGGGCAGTGGGGTAGACCTGGGTGCTTGGTGCTGTCCTGCCATTGCCCCGTGTTCCTTTGTTCCTCGTTTGCCATTGCTGTTTTCCTTTTGCTAAGAGCTCATCATGGAAATACTTGCAAAATGCCTCCTGCTGCAACAGGGAACTGATGCTTTTTGAGAGCTGCTGCATTATGTTACTCCCGCTGCTATAAGTCAGGTTTTGCATGTGCATTTGCATCCATATTTCCAGTATATTTGCCTCCAAAGTCCTCCTGCTCACTAGACAAGGAGCAAACAGCTGCCCTGTTATCCCAAAACGCTCCTTGGGCCATTGCTTGCAGCCGACTGGCAAGAAGTGATGATCTAAAAGCCACCACTGCCCATAGCACCGCTATTATAGCCCATGGCATGACCCCTTGTGCCAGGATGGGATGTCACCCTCTGAGCTGCATGGCTGGGAAGTGACCATCACTGCCATTGCCTTTCAGCGCTCCCGTCCTCGTCGCACTGGCCTTGATCGAGAGTGGGATGAAGTATGAAGATGCCATCCAGTTCATCCGACAGTAAGTCAAGTGGTGTTCTGGTGTCAGGGCAGAAAACCCCTCTCTGAGGCAATGGAGATATCTGGAGTGTCCAAGAGGCTTTCCAGGGTGCTGGGGTTGCTTTTCATAGAATCATAGAATCAGCTGGGTTGGAAAAGACCTTTAAGATCATCAAGTCCGACCTCAGTGTCCCAGAACTGGGCACAGGATTTGAGGTGGAGCCTCACCAGTGCCCAGCATAGGGGGACAGTCACTGCCCTGGTCCTGCTGACACACTGCTGCTGGTACAGGCCAGGATGCTCTTTGCCTTCTTGACTGCCTGGGCCGAAGCTGCTCATGTTCAGCTCCATCAATGAGCATCCCATGTCCTTTTCCACCAGGCAGCTTTGCAGCTTATCTGCTGATGTAACCTGGCATTGCAGTTCTTTGAGGGAGAAAACAGGAGGTGCTGCCATCAAGCACCTTTGCATCAAGAGACTGTAGCAGCAGCTGGGAGCATCCCTGAGGAGCTGTCAGCCAGCACCCTGCTTCTGGCACCTACCCCAGTTTTCCATCCCAGTTCTCCATATCCTGAGACTCAGAGGGTAGATGAGCAAGATGGGGCAGTCCCTGTCTCCATCCCTGGAGGATGCATGTGGCCACAGCTTCCAAAATCCATTTCCTCTCCAGACAGGGGGGTTCAGCACCCAAGAGGGTGAGTTTGGGATGGGGCTGTCTCCTGCCACCCCACTGACTGTGCTGACCCCTCTGTCCCCGCAGGAAGCGCAGAGGAGCCATCAACAGCAAGCAGCTGACGTACTTGGAAAAATACCGACCAAAGCAGAGACTCCGATTTAAGGACCCTCATAACCACAAGAACAAATGCTGCATCATGTAACCTCAATGACCTCTTGCCAAAACCCGTGCACACAGACACCCGGGCGCTCACACACATCCCACCCCTTCACCTCCTCGCCCAGCCCTGAGCATCCCCACACGCTGCCCCACCGCCAGGGCTGGGGTAGGGGGTACATGGAGCACCACCAACATGTGCCAGCACTCACAGCACCGTCATCTTGGACCCCTGAAAAGGGCTGCTCTCTCCAGCTATAGCTCAGGAGGGAAGGCAGCGCTGCCCTTTGTTTCTTGGCATTGGCAGTGAGCTCATGATGGTTCTTCATCGCCTTCCTCCTCCTCCTCCCTTTCCCTTCCCATTGCACTTAAGAAGGATGGATGAAGGGTGCTTGGTTTGGGGTGATGCAGGCAGGACAGTGCCAGCTGAGAATGGATGGGGAACAGGAGGGCTGGAGCATCCCCATCAAAACCCTTTTCCACCTCTTCCCTATAAATAAGGGCTGCAGCAGCAGGGACAGAGGTGGGGATGGCACAAGGGCCTCAAGGGAAGACGATGGTAGCAGGGAGAGGTGAAGGAGGCTGAACTTGGTGCTGGCCTTGTGGCCATGGGAAGGGATAAGCTAAGTCTTCCTCCCGCACCATTGTGTTTCTCCTATCTCCTTTACCACTTCACCATCTCCCCATTACCTTGATGCCATCCAGGATGCTGCACATGGGGCTTGCTGCATGAGGCAACCATGGCAGGGCTTTAAGGCATCCACTTTGCCATGGTGCAGGCTCAGCACTGATGCCCCTGAAAGCTTGGGTGCTCTTACAGCTTCCAAATTCAATGCATAGAGTGGTGGGTTCTCCTCTGCCGTGTCCCCACCACTGATCCATGGTGCAAGCCCCAATTCTGCCTGCAATATCCATGGGGATGTGCCTCTTGGAGCTGTGTTTGCTGGCCAACGGGCTGTGCTGTAGCTTCCCTGGGGGATTTTGGGTGCTCTTGGCAAGAGCACATCACCAGTCTTAGCTCCTGCCTTTCCCACAGCTCTAGCACAGTGTATGGCACCCCAAACCCCCCCCCCCCCCCCAGCACATGCCCTGGTGGGGTGAACTAAGAGCTGCCCCTTAGCCCAGACATTAGACATCTCTTCCACTCTCTGCCTTTGAACGCTTGCAGCAGCTGGAGCAATGGGCACGTAGGGGCAGGGGTGGGTTTTCTTTTGATGAGGATAACAAGAAATTTGCTAATTAAAGGTAAAAAAAACAAAAAAAAACCTGAAGAAAATAATCTGTGTTCCGCACGTCCTCTGGCCTTTCTTTCTCCCATCTGAGATCCATGGCACTGGGTCACAACTGGGTACCATCTACTGTCAACTGTGGCCCAATGGATGCTCTGGGTGTCCCTTGGGCTCGCTGCTGCTCACCCCTCAGCTGCAGAGCATTGCAGTTTTGAGGACAAGGAGGGCTAGATACCCAGTGTCTTGTGGTTAAGGCTGCCCAACTTGAGGTGTCCCCAGTGTTGGGTATGTCCAAAGGTTTGTGTGCCTTCCAAAACAGAGGTTACCCAGAGACATTGGCTTCAGAGGGATAAAGGGTGAGGAAGGCTGGTTAGACACCTACAGTACCTGCAGTTAGACACCTACAGTAGGGAATGGCTTTGTGCCACTACGTGTAGGCAGAGGAGGAGCTTGGGGCCATTCCCAGTGTGACTCCTCCAAATGGGAATGAGTCCCATTCTACAGCAGGAATGACCATCCGATGGGATGAGCTATGGTGCTGAGTGAGGTGGGGCCATAATACATGGCTCTAGGGTTGTCATTCCACACACTTTGGCCTGTCCAAGCTTCCATACTGTGGCATACCCCTTGGTTCTTTGAGCCTCTGCTGCCCCATTCCAGTCCGTTGATTCCTGTGTCCTATGGGAAAGGTGGAAATGGTTGAAGGGTCTGCATTGGTTGGGAAGGGCGAGAGGTTGTGCTGATAAAAGCCTGATCCTGTATTACAGCAGTTGTTAGGTGTCACCATCCCTTCCTGACTGGTGTGTCCTGCTGCTAGAATAGGTGCTGCTTTGTCCCCAGGGGCAACGGAAGGTGGCTTGGCACTAAGATGGGAACAGCCACAATCCTTGTTACCTAGGAGACTTAATGTGCTTCCTGGTCACAGCAGGCTGTGCCATGACTTGCAAAGAGTGAGGATAAAGCCATGGGAACAGTTGCTTTGCAGGCTCAGAGATTTTTCTGCCCTGGTAAGAGAAGATGAATGCTTTCCTTGCCTGTGCTTAGGGGTCCATCACATAGTGAATGGTCCAGGGCTTTGGTTACGATGCTTTTGAGTTGGGGTCAGGATAGGGATAGAGGAGCTTGAATTCAGCCTCCTTTGGCCATGGGGACTCTTCACCTCCTCCATGCAGGGTTTGATGGTGGAAGTGCTCAGTGCTCAGCTCTGATCATATGCTCAAGTCTCAGCTTGGTGGGCTTGTTTCAGGGAGCACAGAGGGGAGAGGAGGCTTTGCAGTGCTCCTTTGCTTTATGTAGCATCAACCCAACCACCTTAAAAATAGGGAGCTTCCAGTGTAAGAGCAGTTCTGGACCTGGTGCAATCCATTTGGCCAAATCTTGACCACCTATGACTGGCAGAGAAGCATCTTCATCCCCTTATGAGTTACTGCAAAAACAGAAAATAATGATGGCTTAATTGTCCTTTTTTCTCTTCTTTGAATGGGCATCTCCCCCCTGTCCTGGAACTTGCTGTCGCCTCCCAGGTATTAGCTCCAAGGTGTTTCAGCCTAAGGATGGATACAGAAGCATGAGGCTAGGGAAAATGATGGGTTTCCCAGCCAGATTTTGGGTTATAAACCTCCATGAGGCAAGTTCTCTCACTAAAATCATGGCACAGTTGGGGAAGAGGGAAAGTTGGGGCTCAATAGACATGCAGCACCAGAGCAAGGCCTAAGTGGCCAACAGCTCATGGTTTGGGCTGGGTTTGAGGTCTCCTTATGTTCTGATCCCCATTTCACCTCAGGTGCCAAGATACTGAAAGGAGAGCCTTAGAAATCTGCCTTTTTTGCCAATTTTGTTATGGCTCCAGTTGTCTCTGATGGATCTTGGCACATGTCATTGAAGACAGACACACCATGGCTTTGGCTACAAACCAACCACCTTATCCTGCCCTTTTCTGTGGAAGCAAAGGCACAAATTGGGTATCTCATATATCTGCCTCCTCCCATCCCTCCATGGGAAGCTTCCATCTTCTCACAGTTCACAGGGACAGGACTTCAGACTGATGGCAGGAGATCTGGAGACTCAAGGGCTGGCAAAGCAGAGATGCTTGATCCATCAAACCAAGAGCTTGTAGGCTTATTTAGGAATCATGGCATAAATCTGAGCAGGAACTGACATCGTGTCCTTACCAGTGCCACCGTGTGCGCTTCAGTTACAAGGCTCATGTGTCCCTTCTGTTCTCCCTGTTTGCCAGTGGGATGGAGCGGGTGTTGGAAGCAGCGGGAGGGGAAGGCAATGGGAATGGCCAGCTCTATGTAACCCAGGTCTGGTGATGCTTATTTAGACTTCACATCTGTAAGTTCATAGAATGAGTCTTGCAATGAGGCTGATAGCACGGTGCTTGGGCTGAGAGCTGTGGGTGAGGAGCCTTTATGAGTAACACATTTCCTGAGGAAGCAGAGTCTTGCTCTGTCTACAATAGAACGAGTTGGGGTTGGTTTAATTTTGTCCCTGGGTTGGTTTGGTTTTCATTAGTCCCAGTGGGAAAAACTCCCAGGGAGATCCGTGATTCCCATGCAGTTTCCAGCCTCTTCCACCTCCTTTGCTTCCAGCAGGCTGGGAAGGTGTGGTTTGCCGGTGGATTTCAATGGGATGCTGTCTGCTGGGAGGAAAATGCTGCTGCTTCCTTTGTGCAGGGTGTTGGGGGTCATGGGCTGGCTGTGGTCCTGCAGACATTCCTGGGAATGGGGGGGGCATTCCAACGGAGATCTCCCAGTAAACTCTCAACTTCCCTGCTGTGTCTTTCTGTGCAACAAAGAGCTGCATATTTTCCTTTCTAACTCCATGGGCAACCCTAGTAGTATGTAGATTAAGCCCAGATGACTTATTGGGGGGGGGGGGGGGTGTATTTTGTTTCTTCTGGTCTGAGCCATAGCTAAGTTATTATACCCAATGCTTTTTGTATCGGATGGCATCACTTTGAATATGCAGATGAGGTATAGGATCTTGACACTTTATAACCTTTTTAAACAAGAAACTTGTCTGTTTACTTTCATCTTGTGTAAAAAAAGGAGTAAACACCAGCCCTGTATGCCTTTGAGCAATCACTTTTTGTTGTTGTAATGAAATGATGGTGGTTACACTCCAGCAGCGAAATAAACGGCGTTCACTGTTTTGTACATCCCTGTGTGCTGCTAATGGGGAGGCAAGCATCCCTGTGTTAACATGGGGAGGCAAAGGCAGAGACAAGCTCTGGCCAAGGGATGGTAAAGGGATGCATGGAGGGGTGTGTTGGGGTCCTGCTGCTTCTCCTTAGCTGGACACCTCAACCCATATCCTAAATGTGTCATCCCAATGGTTGGCATCCCATCCTGTCATCCCAGTTCCCTTTTCTGGGAGCTCCCAGGCAGACAATGGAGGTGGATGGGGAAGGGTTGGAACTATTACAATTAGGTGATGGGCTGCAGTCAGATTGGATAAAGTGGAGCGCAAGACAGAAGATGATTTGTGTAGTGCCAAGGCAGTTTCTAAGGGTGCACCCAGGGCTCCAAGTGATCACATAAGGCCCTTTTCCCTATGGGCTGCTCTCTGTCCCAGCCAGCAGAGTTAAATGTAACCCCACAGAGCATGAGAGCTCACACTGCCACCATATCCCTACAAGACCAATGAAAACAGCAGCTATAGGAAAGACCTATGTGATACGGCCTAACCTTGGTTGAATACCCAAGAGCCCACGTGGAGGAGACATAACACACACCCTACTATTGGACATCTCAGTGCTTCACCACTGGACACAAAACATCCTTCGCTCATGAAACCAGCTGGGGTTTAACGGTGCTCCTATGGCCAAGGCAAAGACCAGAATCTCTAGGAGCTTGCATGAACAGGCTGGTTAGCAGGAAAAGCTGATGTTAACTGTGTGAGCTCTGGAATAACTGCAAAGGGTTGGATGGGATAAGCAGGGAAGTGGGGAGGAAACACCCCTCATACTGCTGTAGGCTCAGGAAGGCTTTCAAGTGAGATAACAGCTTGGGAAAGGGGGATGCTGCAGTGTGATAGCATGGCCAGTGCCGTCCTCAGATTGCCCTAGAGCTCCCCAAGGCAGATCCTTATCTCCTCAGAGGCTTTGAACCACACAGCTGCGAGGGGCACGGCCTCCGTGGTTGTGCAATGAGCCAGTGGGGCTCCAATCAGGCTAATTGCTGCCTCACCTCTCAGCGAGGAGGCCAGGGGGACTTCTGAGCACTGGAGCAACACCCGCGCGCTCTCCTGCCCGGACACGCTGCCTCCTACCTGCTCACATTCCTCCTGGCTCTCCGTCACCAGAAACATGCACCCCTGTGCACCCTGAATCCCTGTTTTAGGCTGGTGCTGCTCCATGCACAAGTCCTTGCCCTCCCTAACAGAAGCACTGTGAAAGTCCATGGTTTGGGGTTTATGGAAAGGTTGAAGTTGGCCACATAGAGGTCCTGGGGTGTCGTCTGAAGGAGGGCGATGGTCTGCAGTGCCTTGACCCATTCTCAGCAGAGGAGGTGGGTACCTGCAGACAGCATCACAGCCATGTATTGCAGTGCCTTCAGTGCTGCCGGTGCCAAAATCAGTGAGATCCACTCAAAGTGTGTGTCCACAGCATGGTGTCATCCCTGGGTCCCCTTCCAGTCAGCAGGGATCAAGTAAAGAGTCAACTGGAGGTTCAGGAAGGACCGACCTCATCCAGGCATGGACACTTCTTTCAGAGCTCCACCACCACAGAGGGACCCCAGATGCTCAGCTCACATGGAGACATCCATGCTGCAGACACACAAAGCCTTGGGAGATGACCCATGGCTCAGAGCTCACCCTCCAATATTAACAACCCACCTCTCTGCCCTCTGCAGGGACAGAGGCAGAGGTTGCAGCACCTTCAGTAAAGTCTGGACCAGCCATGGTCCATGCTCATGGGACTGGATAAGAGCACTTTGTGAGGGACACCTTGCTCCCTATCTGCTACGTGATGAGACCTTCCCTTGCTTGTTTTGGACCTCTGCGGGCTGCCACAGCCAACACCAGCTCTTGTTGGGCACAGCTCGCATCACTGTTCCTACCTGGGAACAGCACTTTTGTAACATCTCCACCTGAGAAGCCATCTTTATGGGATCTTCCAGCTTCCCTCCATGACCAGGGGCGCATGGCCCATCAGGGATAGGATGTGCAGCGATGGGAGGATGCAGGGATAATGGTCTTAGCATCTATGGAGTCCTAAGGGCCCGGGCAGGAGGCAGAGGAGGTGCTGCCCTGCTCGCACTGCGGTATCTGGAAACTCCCATGCTTGTAGGTATGAAAATGTAGGGCAGAGCTTGGGTTGGGAAGAAAGTTAAGATGTTTTCAACAAATGCAGCTGAAGTCAAGCGGGGAATTGGGCTCTGCTTGGCAAAGGTGCAGCAACGCGACTGCCAGGGGTGGGTTTTGTCCTGGGAGCCTTCCCTGCAAACAGGGCAAGGAGGGGAGGGAGAAACTCCTCACCCAGATTTACATGGCCATCCCCACGGTTCGGAACAGGGGCTCTCCATGCCGTGACCACAGCGAGGAGCTGCTCATTGGGCAGGAATTTGCTCTAAGCGTTGGAGAGAACAAGCATTTGAGTGGCAGGAGGGGAAGAGGCTCGCACAGAGCCTGGAATGAGCTGAGTCACTCGCTGCCGGCGTCAGCAGCCGAGGAGGAAGCTGCCAAGCAGCCACCTGGAGCTGTGTCAGCGCATCCTTAAGGAGAAAAAGGAAAAGGAGGGAAGAAAATCAACTGTTGGCTTCTCCTGCATCCCACTGGAGAGCTCTACGTGCTGCAGGCGGGCAGGGAGCTCCCTGGATTGGAAAGTGCCCTTCCCTGGCTGCAGGTGCTGGTTTCTATTGCAACACCTCCCTTGGGGCTCATGGAGCAGAGCATCATCTCCCACAGCAACCAGGCAGCCTCCAGGGACGTGTCATAGCCAAGATGGGGCTCGGTCCAAGGACTGGGGGTGGGAGACAATTACGGAGCTGATGGGAGAAGCAGGATGCGAGAGCTGCCTCCGCCTGGCAGAGATAACTGCCTGCAGCCAGGGACTGACTCACCTCAGGCAGGGCATCTCCTCTGGATATCAGGTAGAGACAGGGAGAAGCAATGTATTTAAATGAGCTCTGATCTTTAAAGCTAACAGCACCATCTTGTTCTGCAGCACTCGGGTGACAGAGGTGGGTGGCCAGATGTATGGTTCAGGGCATGGATGCTCGGCACTCAAAAGAAGGGCTCTTTTAATGGAAAGAGTTATCATGAAAACTGACTTGGTGCTGCCAAATGCCAAGGCCAAACATCTTGGGGCTTGTTATGGGTTGCAAATCTGGTAGGTTGAGGGAGATAACACAGCTCTGTAGTGCAGAGTTAGGCAGATCTTGGGGGTAGCCTTGACTGCAGCGATCATGAGATGGTCAAATTTGAGATCCTCAGGACAGTGAGAAGGGTGTGCAGCAAGCTCACTGCCCTGGACTTCAAGAGAGCAGACTTTGGCCTCTTCAGGAACCTGCTCAGTGAGATTCCATGGGGTATAGCCCTAGAGGGCAGGGGACCCAAGGCTGCTGGTTGATATTCAAGGATCACCTGCTGCAAGCTCAGGAGCGATACATCCCAACTAGGAGGAAGTACTGCAGGAAGGCCAGGAGACCTTGGATGGACAAGGAGCCACTGAGGAGAATTCGAAGGAAAAAAGAGACTTACAAAAGGTGGAAGCAAGGACAGGCAGCCTGGGAAGAACATAGGGATGTTGTGCGGGAAGCTAGGGAGCAGGTTAGGAAAGGTACGGTCCACTTAGAATGAAACTTGGCAAGGGATGTTAAGGATAAAAGAAAATTATTCTATATGTACACTGCAAATAAAAGACAGGCTAGGGACAACATGGGCCCTCTCCAGAAGCTATTGGGAGAACTGGCTACCATGGATATGGAGAAGGCCGAGGTTCTTAATGACTTCTTTGCCTCAGTCTTCACAGGCAGATGCTCTGACCACAACACTCAAGTTTTGGAAAGCAGACACAAAGACCGTGAGAATGAAGATCCTGGACCCACTGTAGGAGAGAATTTTGTTTGAGATCATCTTAAGAACCTGAACGTATACCAGTCCATGGGACCTGATGAAATCCATCCACGGGTCCTGAAGGAGCTGGCAGATGAAGTTGCTAAGCCACTGTCCATC